>PVJA010007702.1:0-12312 GCA_004027025.1 Myocastor coypus
AATCTTATATACCTATATGTATTAATCTAAACTGATCTGATGATGAAAATATGTGATATAACCATTGTTAAATTTAAACAATAAAAAAAAAAAAAATCCCAGCACTCAGGTGGCTGAGGCAGGAGGAGTACTGCGAGTCCCAGGCCAGCCTGGACTACAAAGTGAGTTCAAGGTCAGCCTGAACTGCACATTGAAACTCTGTCTCAAAAAGACTAATAAGCTGGTGATATAGCTCAGTGGCAGTGTCTGCCCAGCAAGTACAAGGTTTGGAGTTAGATTTCTAGTATCAAAACATAAATAAAATACGCTTTCCTATTCAAAAATACGAGCTTTACAAAATGAAAGCCTGACCAAATAACTTCCCTACTAAAACTCTTTCCCACAGATACATTCATAAAACCATCTACTTCCCTAAAGTGGGCATCAAGCTAGCAGAAATCCCTCATGAAATTTAACATTCAGCAAAACAACAAAAAAGCAATGCTATATGTAGCAAGTGCTTTAATTGAAGTATACGGTTTTACATGTACTCGTTTTCTTAAACAGAAACTATCTTTAAGCCCAAAGATCAGATTTTCTAACCCAGGAGGTTCTTAATTAGGATATATATCAACTACCAACCATATCTACATTTGAAAATCACTATTCTGAGAAATTGTACTAAGTCTCTCAGCTTACTGAGAAACTAACCAGTGTATGCCAGACTAGAACACACAAGAAAATGGCTAACATGTCTTTATGGACACAATTCAACCCATCTAATAATCTGTTTTCAAAAGCTCAGGTTTTGCCACCATGATAAAGGAGGTCCTGAGTTCAATCCCTAGAAAGTATGAAAGCTCAGGTACTACTGGTGGCATAAGTAGGATCATTTAAGCCCAGGAGTTCAAAGTCAGTACCACAGTGAGACCCTGTTTTTTAAGTAAATAAATTAAATTGAGACAATATTTATCATAGATCTAGCATTAATATTTCACTTTAACAAAGCAAATAATTAACTTTTTATAAATACCTTAGCAAACACTTTCATGGTATATCCCAAATACTGTACTCTAGGATCAATAGCTGCGTAAGTAGCTAACATTCTTGTATTATGTTGAGCCTGAAAAACAATTATATATTTGAAAGCATTTTATATTTTTTAATTTTACAAATAAACTAAAAACATATAATCTATGCTCAATAAAATATACATATATTTAAATTCTAAGATATGTATTAACAAAGGTGATAGCAAGTTAACTGGTAAAATACTTTTTCCTTTTTATACTTCTGTATTTAAAACTGTTAAACATGTAAGTACTATATAACCAATAATCTGTAAATTTTTAAAATGCAAATATAGACCAGGCATGGTGGCTCATGCCTGTAATACTAGCAGTTGGGAGGCTGAGGCAGAAGGATCACTGTGAGTTAAGGCCACCCTGGGCTACATAGTGAATTCAAGACCCTGTCATTTCAAGATTTCTTTTCTTGGGGCTGGGGAAATAGCTCCATGGCATAAGTGCCTGCCTGGCAAGTGAAAGGTCATGAGTTTGAACTCCGGCCCCACAGAAGAAAAAGAAAAACAAATTTAAAACTTTGATTTCTTTCTTTTTGTATGTATGTATGTATGTACGTATGTATGTATGTATGTATGTATGTACGTATGCATGTACGTATGCATGTATGTATTTAAGGGAAGGGTCTACAGGGTGTTCAGGGCCTCACTACTAGATCTGACTCAGTGATCCGCCTGTTTACAGCCTCCCAAAACCTGAGATTACAGATGAGCCACCACAGTCCAGTCTCAGCTGCCCAGTCTTAATTGCTGTCTCTGCGTGTTCCGGGGGCAGGATCAAGCCCCTGCCCCCTGAGCCTGCTTGCAAGTGCTTTAATTTGCTGAGCTATTTAGCCAGCCCTAAAGATTTTTTTTTTAAAAGATTGATTGATTGATTGATTGATTCAGAACCTTTATTTGTTTATTCACTCATTTTTATGGCCTGCTCAGCCCACCCCAAGGGCAGGGCTGGCGCAGCATGTGGTGCCTGGGGATGGAACTGCGGTCCCTGAGGCCGCTCAAGCTTTCCCAAGCAGGCGCTTTAGACCACTGAGCCGTTCCGCCGGGCCCTAAAGATTTTTTTTTTTTTTTCTTTTTTCTTTTGTTGCCAGCTCAGCCTGTCCTGAGGGCGGAGCTGGTGTAGGATGTGGTGGTGGTGGGGGCCTATCCTGCCTAAGCTTGCCTAAGCAGGTGCTTTAGATCCCTGAGCTATCTTGCCAGCCCCAAGACCCCGTCTCAAAAAAAACAACAAACAAACAAACAAACAAAAAGCTACCATAACTGTACCTGGCTCATACACAGAAACTCACCAATGTATTATATAAACTAATATCACCTTCTAAGCCACTTCGCCTGTGTTCAAATTTTACAATAGGCACTTTGGCAGTAGTTATAGGCAGAATGTTTCTTAAACCTGATGTAAAAACAAAGAACAAGAAAAAGTAGGTTACAGAATTTTCACAATACTAAAAAGTATTTTATTATATAGTTCAGATTTAAAAATTTATACCTGGATGTCGCTTAAGAATTTTCGCCAAGTTTTCAATTATTTCCTTACAATTTAACTTCTAAAAAAAAAGTGAAAATCAGACTCAATATGACTTGTACAAATTCTACTTTACCATAGGCATTTCACACTGATAGTAAAAACTTCCAGCCATAATGTGATAGGTAGGCTTGTTACTCAAAGTTCACAGACCCATGGCATCAGCACTATTTAGAAACTTAACAGAAATGCAAAAATCTCAGGTCCTTGCCCAAAGTACTGAATCACAATATGCACTTTAACAAGACCACCACGCAATTCAAATGTACACATTCAAGTAGTATAATAGAGTTTGTAACATGTAAATAAACAACTAAAAATGGGTTTGGTAAGCGCAAACAGTAAGTGATTAAAAATACAGTCTCTAACTTTAGTAAACCTTGAAATAATATTTTGAAGTAAATAGTGAGCAGTGATATCAGTGATTCTTAACCTCTTTCAGCATCACACTAATATTCTATAAAATCAAACTGAGTTCCTGCCCTACAGAATTACTGGAAGGACTATACAAAATATGCTGATAAAGTATTCAACAACAACACTGGCATAAAATGAGTATTTGAAATCTATATGTAAGTCATTTATTATTATGTTGAGAAAGGAAAATGATAATACTCCTATTTACCAGGCAACTATTTCGTTAAGGAATTCTTATCGCTACAATTTTTTAAAAACAGGAAATCAGGGGCCTGGAAGGATGGCTCAGTGGTCTAAAGCGCCTGCTTAGGAAAGCTTAGGCGGCTGCAGGGACCACGGTTCGATCCCCGGCACCACATGCTGCGCCAGCCCTGACCTAAGGGCAGGCTGAGCCGGCCATAAAAATAAACAAACAAAAGTTCTGAAACAAAACAAAAATAAAATAAAATTAAAAATAAAAATAAAAACAGGAAATCAAACCAGGACCTTGCACTTGCCAGGCAGGTGCCACTGAGCTATAACCCTGGCCCTATGTCTACAATTCCTCTCTACAATTTTTTTTTTCCCTCCACAATTTACATGTTATTTTTTAAAAATCAGAAATAGCAGAAATGGCACAACAGTGCTAATGAAAACACAAAGAACGCAGAGGATAAAGACAAAACACTGATCTCAACAAGTTATCATGACACCGTTTTCCCATGTCCCCAGCATGCTCCTTTTAGCTACCAGAAAATAGCCATTGCCTATTAACTTGGGAATTTCAAGGGAATCATTAGTTACTAATTGATGCACCACAAAATGAACAAAAGGTGTAATTTTTCTCTTACATGTCAGAGATACAATTATAACAAATTTCTAAATTTTCAATAATAATAGCTCATATGGAACCAAACATTTTATTCATTTTGTTTTAATTTTATATGTAAGATTATACATCATATACCAGCCCTTAATAGATGTATGATTATAAAATTTTACACAAAAGAATAATTCTAGCTTCAGCATGCATAAAAACTATTTCCTAGTCCCTAATTCTTGCTCTTCAAAATGAAGGGCAGTCTCTTTCCAAGTAGATGGTTATCAGCAGATGTTAAAGACAACAAACGAAATATTTGCAACTTTACATTTTCTTTACAGAACAAAACGATGTTAATATCAGAATCAACTTCTTACAGTCAAAAATAAATTTACAAGACATCACTACTATCTTTAGATCTAAGAATTTATTTTTAATTTTTAAAAATTTTTTATATTATGGCAGATCAATTCCTGGTACCACAAAAAAAAAAAAAAAAACCTTTTTGTAGATACTGTATTATGGCACGCTCAGCCTGCCCTGGGGGTGGGGCTGGCACAGCATGTGGTGCTGGGGATGGAACTAGGGTCCCTGAGGTTGCCTAAGCTTGCCTAAGCAGGCATTTTAGACCACTGAGCCATCTCGCTGGCCCCCAAGATCTAAGAATTTAAAAACCACTTTTTGATAACTACTTTAGAAACACATTACACTGTTGTGCTGAAATCTTTTGTAAGGTAACCAAGGCTATATTGACACCTCTACAGATGTCAGAAGCTCACAAGTGGTCCCAAATTTTAAAACATAAATACCAATCAACAGTTATCCTGGTAAAGAACATCCAAGGACCACCCTCTTTTTCTACTTGCTCTTATGCAGGCCTGAGACATGCTTCACTGGAATTGGGATAATCTCATCCTCACTAATGAGTCCTGCTACACAAAGAAGGAAAGGCTAAGTATCCAATTTTCACTGTTGAGAATGCACTGGGGGAAGGTCTGCTCCTGGCATCTCAAAGTAGAATTCAGAAACCTTTCAATTTCAGAAAGTAGTGGTTAAATTCTATAATACTATTAATATTATATCGGCTATATTATGCTTTTTTTTTTTTTTTTTCTGTCTTTTTGAGGCAGGGTCTCACTATGCAGTTCAGGCTGGCCTTGGGCTCACTTTTGTAGCCCAGGCTGGTCTCGAACTCACACTGATCCTCCTGCCTCAGCCTCCCGAGTGCTGGGATTACAGGCGTGTGCCACCACGCCCGGCTTATATTATGGGTTTAAAAAAACTGAGAGAGTGAGACACAACACAAAATAGAGAGTGAGAAAACAACAGAAAAAGCATGAGCTCTGGAGTCAGACAGACCTGTGTACAAGTCCCAGCTCCAATTCTTACTAGCTGTGTGAACTTGGAACAAGACAATTTATCACTAAAGACCTCAACTTCCTCATCTATAAAATGGGGAACACAGAATGAAATGAGATAATGTATGTGTAACTATAATACTGAGAACTCAATAAATGTTAGTTCAGCCCTCCCAACCCCATGACTTTCTAAAACTTTTGTGCTTTTTTGTTTGTTTGGATGGCTGTTTTTATTTTGAGACAGTCTACGTAGTTTAAGCTAGCTTTCAACTCACTAGGTAGCCCAGTCTGGACTTTTTTTTTTTTTTTTTTGTCTTTTTGAGACAGGGTCTCACTATGCAGTTGAGGCTGGTCCTGAGCTCACTTTTGTAGCCCAGGCTGGTCTCGAACTCGCACCAATCCTCCTGCCTCAGCCTCCCAAGTGCTGGGATTACAGGCGTGAGCCACCACACCCGGCTAGTCTGGACTTTTTAACTCACAGTAGTCCTCCTACCTGAATCCTCAAGTGCTGAGATTATAGGGATGCATTACCATATCTGGCTAAACTCATGCATTTATAGCACTGCTTCTACACAAAAAATGTGAGTGCCCCAAAATTACAATTTACTTTTAGAATACCACCTACTTACAAATTAGATGACTTCTTGCATTTTGTATCTGTAGTAATAAAAGGCATCACCAAATAGAAGAGATACAGGAAGATTTAACAAGAGCTTTTCTTCACTGGTTAATGAAAACTTCCAAATTAGGGTTTTTTTTTTTCCCCCAAAACTATAAAATACTTGTGGTTGTGGTTTTGTGGGAGACCACAGGAGAATTACCTAATTGGCCTTCTCTGTGAGCACAAATGAAAAGTTAATACAGCTGAGATCAGGCTGTTTACCTGGGTGTGTACTAATGGATAATGGACAGCAGATGAATCCTTTATTACTTTAATTGCTTGTACCCATGTCTCAATGAATAAAAGAAGGATGAATAGACGCTTAGGGCTCCTCTGCCTACTAGAGGCAAGAGTCCTCTGGCTGTCTGCACATTTAAATGACTCTGTATCTGTCTCATCCTGGTTTGCCAAAAAGCACTAGTTACCTACAAGAGGTTCCTGGGTAGGGAAGTAAGCTGGTGTCTCAAGGACAACACCTAGGACAGGGACCTGGTACTAGCATAGAGCTGGTTTGCTACATGACCTGATTTTTGTATTAAAAACCACTGAAACAGGGCCACAGAGATAGCTCAGTAGTCTAGGCTCCTTCCTAGGTAAGGGCAACTGACCTGGGTTTGATCCCTGGTCCTGCATGTCATACCAGCCCTGCCCTAGGTGCATCAAGCTGGCCACTAAGACTAGGCATGATAGCACATACCTGTAATCCCAGAGCTGAGGTGACTCAAAACAGGAGGATCACTGTCAGTCTGAGCTGCATAGTGAGACCCTGTACCAAATACATTCTAAATTGATACCATTATTGTTTTTACATTTGAAAGAGTAGTATTTCTTTTCTTTTCTTTTTTTTTTAATGGCTAGCTCAGTGTGTGCTGGGGGTGGGGCTGACACAGCACGTGGTGCCAGGAATAAAAACATGGTCCCTGCAGTTGCCTAAGTTTCCTTAAGCAGGCGCTTTAGACCACTGAGCCATCTTGCCAGCCCCTCAAACAGTAATATTTCTAATGTATTTATACAAAGAATTTTTCATCAGTATTACACAGAAAAATTTATAGATTCATTATTAGAAAAAAATAAACTTCCACATTCCTTCCAAACATAAACTTACCTCTGCGTTTTCATGGCCCTCTAGGGTCATACAAATATCTAGATCACTATCACGAAACCCAAATCCATTTTTTGAAGAGCCAAATAAGCACAGCCTTGCTTTTTCTAAACAACAACAACAAAAGAGGTAAAGTTTAAAATTAGTAGGGAAAAAGTCTTACAATATTTTTCCCACATCCTAAAACATGGTAGTCTTGTCCATTTCTATAACTTAAGTAATCTATTCCTGCAAGATATTCTGAGAAATTCCAGAAAATCCACCTGAAATCCCACATTAATTTCAACACATCTAAACTAAAATATACATTTTACCACAAACCTGCCATTATTCTTATAATTCATTTTCCTCAGCAAACAGTTTCATTGTTTATCCAGTTGCTCATGTCAGAAATACAAGTGAGATTCTTAACAATTCTTTATTAATCTAAGATCTTTAGCTTCTTCCAACAACTATACATTTATCTATTTTCATACTCAACATCACTGCCCATATTATGATCAACATTTGAGAATTTAACTCTTAAAAATAAACTAGTCCCCTCCCTGCAATACTGTAACTTGGGATGCTGAGACAAGATCAGTGCAAATTCAAGGCCGCCTCACTACATATTAAGTTCAAGCCCATCTTGAAATATATAGTGAGAGATCCTGTCTCAAAAAAAAAAAAAAAAACTCTAATTAAAGCCCCCCAAAAAGTCCGCAAAAAGGAAAAGAAACTAGTCCTCTCTCATCATAATTCAAATAGTTTTATAAATATCACCTTAATATATAGGATTAATACACTTTTTTCTGAAAGTGACTAATCCACTGAATATAAATTATAATACTCTTTACACTTAAAGGAGTGCTATTTGTTTTTTGTTTTTTTAGACAGGGTATCACTAGGTAGTTCAGGCTGGCCTTGAACTTATTATGTAGCCCAGGTGGCCTCAAATTGCTGGTGATCATCCTGCCTCAGCCTCCTGATTGCTCAGATTACAAATGAGAACCACCACAGTTGGCTAACATTTACAGAGTTTAATAACAGCTAATACTTAAAGCAAGTTGTAGCATAATAGGATCAGATTTTATACAGGGTCTCACTACACAGTTCAGATTCAGAGTGATCCTGTTTTCAGCCTCCCCAGTGCTGGGATTACAGGCATGCACCACCATGCTCAGACTCAAAAATTTTGAAAGTAATCCTTCCTTCTAGTTCTGACTCCCTACTTAAAATTTCAATGGCCATTGAGAGGTATAATAGAAGCTATGATAATTAGCAAACAAAAATGACTGTGAACTAATGGAACTTAGATTTTGCCAATAATTTATACATGAACAAGGGCCGGCAAGATATGGCTCAACAGTCTAAAGCACTTGCTTACACAAGCTTAGGAAACCACAGGAACTGTGGTTAGATCCCAGGCACCACATGCTATACCAGCCCCATCCCTAGGGCAGGCTGGGCCAGCCATTAGGAAAAAAAAAAAAAAAAAATTTACAAGCAGGTGTGATGGCACATGCCTGTAATCCCAGCAACTGGAAGGCTGAAGCAGGATGATACATAGTGAGTTCAAGACCAGTCTGAACTACATAGTGAGACCCTGTCTCAAAAAAGAATTTTATAGGGCCAGGAAAATAGCTTGGAAGTCTAAGAGTCTGCCTGGCAAGCACAAGAACCTGGGTTTGATCCCCAGCACCACATGATGTGCTGGTTCACACTATGCTGGCCACTAAAATTGGGCATGGTGGCAAAAATGACTATAATCTTAGAGCTGGGGATGCTGAAACAGGAGGATCGCTGTGAGTCCGAACTGTGTAGTGAGATCCTGTACCAAATAAATAAATAAATCTTAAAAAAAAAAAATCTTACAGCATATAAGTGTTTACAAGTATAAATTTATTATATATTTATTATTATTTTTTTTCTTGTTTCAGAAACCTTTGTTTGTTTATTCACTCATTTTCATAGCCGGCTCAGCCCATCCCGTGGGCAGGGCTGGTGCAGCATGTGGTGCCGGGGATCGAACCGTGGTCCCTGAAGCCGCCCAAGCTTTCCCAAGCAGGCGCTTTAGGCCACTGAGCCATCCCGCTGGGCCCCATAAATTTATTATAATTATAAATTATTTATCCTTTTCTAAAATATATGGCTACAAAAATTTTTTGCTTTAGTATTTACTTGTAGTATTGGGCACTGAACTGAGGATTTTACTTAAGTAACACCTTAAAAGAGAATTATAATAATCTATCACTTCTTCTCTCTCTCATACCTTAATAGCACTTATATTGCTGACTTCTAATTATCTCCCATCCTAAAATATATGCTTTATGAAAGCAGGCTCAAAAAAAAAAAAAAAAAAAAAAAAAATCAGGCTCCATGTTTTTCCATTAGTGAGGTAGCCTCACAAACTACAGTAATACCTTTTTTTTTTTTTTTTTTTTTAAACTAGAGTACCTAATGTATACTATTCAATAAACACTTTTAGGGCCAGTGAAATGGCTCAGCGGTCTAAAGCGCCTTCCTAGGAAAATTTAGGCAAGCACTGGGACCACTGCTAGATCCCTGGCACCACATGCTCTGCCACCCCACCCCAGGGCAGGCTGAGCCAGCCATAACACAAACAAATAAATGAGTTTAAAAAAAAACCGAAACATATTTTTAAAGTAAATGAATGTAACTAAAGAGTACATGATTATAAGAATAAATGCAATCAAATTTTAATGTATGACATACCATCGTATTCTTTCTGAATAAACTTTTCCAAGCCAATTAAAATTTGCTCCCTGTTGTACTGTTCAGAGAAAGGTGGTGATAATTCATCTAAATTTTTAAAAAGAAAGACACATTTTTTAAAAATCTTGAAAACATTTTTCAAATTTTTACCCTTAAATTTTTAATTATAACTTCTTTTTTTTTAAGTGAGCTAACTGTCTCTTTCAGCATTTATATTTGTTTGCTCTTTTTTTGTTGTGTGTGTGTGTGTGTGTGTGGTACTGGGGATTGAACACAGGACCTTGCACTTGCCAGGCAAGGTTTATTCTACTGACCTATCTCCCCAGCTCTATAACTTCTTTATTATTTGTTTATATTTATGACTTTTAAAACCATAAATATTACTAAAAATGGGACAGGAAGAGAGCAAAAATATAATTTTTAAAGAGCTATATACATTTTTCACAATGATTTTCTCAATGAGACATCTACATTTACTTTATAAACTTTTGTTCAGACCTTCTACTCTCATATCCAGGCTATTTTTCCCTCTGGCTAACAGAAGTCACACTGTTTATTCAGGCAGCAGATCCATTAAAATCTAATAGTTCTTTTAAATGCTCAGTCAAGATTCATTATCTTCCAGATAAAACCATTCTGCCTAACCACAACTTGAGAAAGACCTCTTTTTAATTCAATTTTATTAGTTCTCAAACTGCCTGCTACCAACTAACATCTAATATTATACTGTACTTTCAGGTTTCAAGTTATTTCATTTATATTCGTTTATATTCATTTTACTTTTCTAGTAAGACAGTCCTCACAAAGTCTTTTTTACTTCGCTTCCCCTAGACTCACTTGCAAAAGTTCCCACAGTAATGCACTAACTTAATAAGAACTTGGAAATATAGTATTAAGGGCCACCTTTTTTTAGGCAGTGAAGCTATTCTATATAATATTGTAATGGCAGACACATGGCATGCTATGGTTTAAGTAATTATGCATATGTTATGTGTTAAAGATTGCTGCTCAAACTCACAGCAATCTTCTTGCCTCAGCTTCTTAAATCTGGCTGTAATATTTAAGCAGTAGGACCCAGTAGGGATCTTCCAGTCAATGAGGCTATGCCTGTAAAGGAATACTGGGATATTATCACTTTCCTATTCCTCTCTTGCACATAGCAGTTTTGAGGTAAATGATTTTGCTATGCCCCATACTTCCACCATGGTGTGCCACAGACCCAATGAAACCTCCAAACTGCGTCAAAATAAATTTTTCTTTATAAACTGACTTCTCTCAGGTATAAGAGAATGCTAACTATTGTGTAATATATCTGCTTCTATAAAGAACTTCACAAATTAGTCTTAGCATATACAAATTCTACAAAATCCAGGAGGTCAGAAATCTCAATCTATTACAAATGTAGGAAACAATTTCACTCAAGAGCCTGGGGGGAAAGGTGCTGACTTAAGTAATTGCGTGAAATCTATAAGACTAAGAACAAAAGAACAAAGTGCTTAATTCTAATAGATGAAATTGCTTCTTATAGCTCAATAGTTCTTACATAAGTGTACTAAAATTGATCAATCAAATAGGTGATAGGTGGTAAAATTATGTTTCTCTTTGTTGGGGTGGAAGTTTTTAGATAAACAAAAAGAAGCTAGAATGAGCCTCAGTAATGGATCATGGCCAAAGCTAGCATAATCCAAGCAGCAAGATGTAGATTAGATCTTAAAGTATAAAATATGTAATTCCACAATGAGGCAAATGACTGAACAAATAAAAATAAATGAAATGCATCTTAATAAAGTTAATCTTTCTACTCCAAAATATTTACCCAAGAAAATAGACACATATGTCCAGTCTCAAACTCAAACATAAATGTACATGAGATTTTTAATAACAAAATTTAGAACAAGCCATATATTCATCAATAGGTCACTATATAAATTATAGCATATCTATATAAAACAATACTAGACAATAAAAAGAAATTGAACAGTGATACTTAACACAGATAATTTTTTTAAAAAGGATCAATTTCAAAATAACAATACTGAAAAAAATTAGACACCCTTCATCCCAGCTCCCAAGAGTATATACTGTATAATTCCATTTATGCAAAAATCTAGAAAACAGAAATTACTCTATATTGACAGAAGCAGGTAAGTGACTGTCCAGCAGAATATAGGGATGGGGAAGAACAAGAGTGAAGGGTTACAATAGGACATATTATATATTATGACATTAGAATTTTTCTTTTACCTAAACATAGTAATTTATAAATATCTGCTCAGCAAAATGTATCCCAGGTATTCCACAAATGTTTATTGAATAAACAAATAGTACTTTTCCCAATTTATGGCTGCATCTTTCTACACTGTTTTTCTTATACTATACCAACTCAAAGCTAATTCCTTCCAAATTAAGTGCCCTACATTTTTATTCATGATACTCTGTATCTAAAAATGCAGCTCAAAGTCTATCTAAAAACAACACATCATTCATCCCAAATCCTCTGATCTGTTAAAATTTTGTACTGCATTTTGTTTTCACTACTATGGCATGTTACACTCCACTTTCAATTATGACAATTTACATACAAATGTGTTGTATAACCTCAGCTAGGATAGCACTGTCCAAAATCATTCAAGGACAGAAGCAGTCTCTAGTGTGTCCAATACAGTATAGCCACT
>PVJA010007702.1:12412-67436 GCA_004027025.1 Myocastor coypus
GCACAGTGAGACCCTATCTTAAAAAAAAAAAAAAAAAAAGACAAAATAATAATAATAATAATAGCCGGGCGTGGTGGCTCACGCCTGTAATCCCAGCACTTGGGAGGCTGAGGCAGGAGGATTGGTGCAAGTTCAAGACCAGCCTGGGCTACAAAAGTGAGCGCAGGACCAGCCTCAACTGCATAGCGAGACCCTGTCTCAAAAAGACAAAAATAAATAAATAAATAAATAAATAAATAAATAAAACTAAGGCTCTTATTTTTAATTTTATTTAGATTGACTATAACTGAATAGCCACACTAGAGCTACAAAAACTCAAATGCACAATGTAGGTTCCCTTAAAAATACTATGTGTGAGGGGCCTGGCGGGATGGCTCAGTGGTCTAAAGCGCCTGCCTGGGAAAGCTTGGGTGGCTTCAGGGACCGTGGTTCGATCCCTGGCACCACATGCTGCGCCAGCCCTGCCCTCGGAGCAGGCTGAGCCGGCCATAAAAATGAGTGAATAAAGAAACAAAGGTTCTGAAACAAGAAAATAAATAAATAAATAAATAAATAAATAAAATAATTCCTTAAAAAAAAATACTATGTGTGAATTCAATTGTAGTCCCACTGACATTTACCATAATATCCTGAACAAAATAGGTGTTTAGTATTTGTGACTGATCTCTATTGAAAAACAAGGGCTGGGGATTTGGTTCAGCAATAGAATGTTCCTCGAGCAATCTGGAAGCTCTGGGTTCAGTCCTCAGCATCAAAAAACAAAACAACAAATAAATAAACAAACAAACCTCATCCTTTAATAGAAGTTCAAAAACTTCTATTAAAGCAAAGTGAGCAAATCATTTTGGAATTAGGAAATAAATATTCAGTATCAAACAAAACAGTCCTAGTGGTTTACACTAAAACTTACCAAAACATCTTTTACATACTAAATCGAGTATTTCTCGAAATCGGCTTGTCATTGGTGGCAGAGGTTTTAGATCAATTTTCCTGAAATCCTCAGGGCAATCATTTTTTGAATGACCATCCTTTTTGCAGATGCTGCATACTATTGTTGGCGGCTATACAAAGATTTAAGAAGAAAAAAATTTAGTCATCCAATACATTTTTGACCCATTTCATTACTTAAAGTAGATCTAAAAGAATCTTTTATTTTCTCCAGAGGTAAAAAATGTTAATGAAATAAAATAGATATTAAAACAATTATTTTTGGGGGCCCAGCAGGATGGCTCAGTGGTCTAAAGCGCCTGCTTAGGAAAGCTTAGGCGACTTCAGGGACCGCGGTTCGATCCCCGGCACCACATGCTGCGCCAGCCCTGCCTTCAGGGCAGGCTGAGCCGGCCCTAAAACAATTATTTTTTGCAGTATCAGAAATTTTCTACAAAATATAGAGTTAAAGTTCAACTATTGTACTCTTTTTTGGTTTGGTTTGGTTTTTTAGAGACAGGTTCTCACTTTGTAATGAAGGTCAGCTTTGAATTCACTATGTAACCCAAGTTGGTGTTGAAGTCAAGGCAACTCACCTAACTCAGCCTCCTCTCCAGAGTGCTGGGATTATGGACATGTTCCTCAGGCCCAGCTATAATACTTTTAGAAATATCAATCTTATCTCAATAGGTTTTTAAAACAAACACTAAGGTTAATTATTTTAAAGCTTGTCAATAATTACTGCTGAAACAAAAGATCTAAAAGGCTGTTCAATTTACATTTTTTTGTTTTTTTAATATTCTACTAATTGACACATGACACAATGATTTAGTTTTATTATTTTGGATCCTGATATTTCAGTTATAAGCACTGCAATGGAAACAATGTAACTTAGCTAAATATACACATATTTAAGTGCTGGGGAATCAAACCCAAACACTACATCCCCAGCCCTTTTTCTATTTTGAGACAAGATCTCATTACATTGCCTAGGCAGGATTCAAACTTGCTATCTTCCCACTTCAGACTTCCTCGGTGCTGGAATTAATAGCACTAACCTGTCCTGCTAAATCTTTTTTTTTTTTGTTTTTGTTTTTGGTTTTTTTGCCTTTTTGAGACAGGGTCTCGCTATGCAATTCAGGCTGGCCTTGAGCTTACTTCTGTAGCCCAGGCTAGTCTCAAACTCACGTTGATCTTCCTGCCTCAGCCTCCCAAGTACTGGGATTACAGGTGTGTGCCACCATGCCCAGCCCACTAAATCGTACTAACAGAGCAGTTACTACTTATTTTGTGCTCATTAGGGTATTCTGTATAATGTAGAGTTAAAATTTAAATTATTCCACTTTATGAGTAGAAAAATTAGTATTCTTACTTATAAGAGACAACAGAAGGGCCCACAAGACCACTCAGTGGACTAAGTGCCTGCTTAGGCAAGTGCAGGGATCAGGGTTCAATCCCTGGTACCGCATGCAGCATTGGCCCCACCCTTGGGTGCCCTCAGATCAGGAGTGGTGGAGCATAGCTGTAATCCCAACACTGGGGAGGCTAAAAACAGGAGGATCACTACGAGTCAGAATTATGTACTGAGACTTTGTACAAAATACAGAGAGAGAGAGAGAGAGAGAGAGAGAGAGAGAGAATACAAGCTCCATGGCAAAAATCTGATTCTTTTCTATCTTGTTTCTAATCTTAGTTTCTCTCAACTACTTTCAGAATATTTATACTCCCTCTTCCACCTTTATACAAAAATCCTTAAAGTAGGATACTATTAAAATTTAAAACTTTGTTATGCTTTAAGGAAAAAATACAAACACACATGTACATAGAAGATTTAAAATATATACAGCCTTTGCTAAATTGATTTTCTTTTTTTCTTTGTCTTTTCAATGTAGGGTCTCACTATGAAGTCCAGGCTGGCCTTGAACTCACGACATAGCCCAGGATGGTCTCAAATTCACAGCAGCCCTCCTGCCTTAGCCTCCCAAGTGCTGGGATTATAGGTATGCATGGCCACACCCAGCCTAAATTGATGTTCATAAAACACTAAATAAGTCCTTTCAAGTATGAGAAAGTGAAGGAAACCAACTGATAAAATTTTGGTATATATTATTTAAAAATAACCATAAGAAAAATTCGAAAAGTAAAAGACAAATATACATCAAAATTTATTCTTTTTTTTTTTTTTTTTTTTTGTGGGACCGGGGTTCAAACTCACAACTTTGCACTTGCCCAGCAGGCACTTGTGCCTCGGAGCCATCTCCCCAGCTCCCTCAAAATTTATTCTAAATCAACAGCCACCACAATTAAAGCTATCTTTATATTTTCTGAAAACTGTAAAAAAAAGGTCAAAGTAACCAAAATATCTTACATATAGTGTATAAACTGTATCCTACCTTGCCAGAGGTCAAAATAAACTTATCAAATATATAATACAGTTCCTGGGATGGCAGGTTATCATCATCATTAAGGTCAGAAGCAACTTCTGTAGCTGTATAGTTGCAAGAGGTAGCAGATGTGTCTATGCACATAATCTGGTCTGAATTCTCTATTTCTAAATTTGATCTGCAGTCTGTTCCAGCAGACTCATCTGGATCAGCAGACCCAATGCAATTACATTGGCTAAACTCCTTCTTAAAACAAGTTTCTGAAGGCACTAAGCCATCTTGCTTCTTAAATGATTTTGGCTCTAATTCAGTGTCTTCATTGGCAATAGAAAGAGAGGAGGATTCCCATCCACGGTCAGCCAAACCTAGTTCATTTACCAACAAATGGCCATTGTCAATAATACATCTCTGTGATGTACATTCCACATCATCATGTTTATCAGATTGATTTCTCTCTGTATTTATTTTTTCTGTGCTTTCCCCAAGTAGAACAGAACAGCTGGTCGCCACACTGTCAGACTTCATTGGTTTCTTACTGTTTATTTTTCCCTTCTCTTTTTTCTTGAAGTGCACTGTAGTCTTATTTTCACCCTTTCTCTGAGGACAGGCAAAATAACGATAAGCTGCCCTGAATCTCTCCACAACATATTCATAAACAAGTTGGCTGTTTAGGCTTCGTGCAACATTCCTCTTGATTGAAAATGGATCTAGTATATATAAAAAAAAAAAAAAAAGTCAATAGCTAAGTTTCTACTGACAAACTAAATTTCTAAAGTTCACACAAACATATCTTAGCTACTCAGTTTGCCAGCAAAGTGCATTTTCCCCAAGTTTTTCTAACCTAGGTTTCCAAAGATAGTTCCTAAAAATTGAGTAAAGGAAAAATAATAGCAGTATCTCTTTTGTTCCTTCTATAAAATAACAAAGCAAAAGGCAAAGGAACACAGTAATAAAATAACTATTAAGAGAATAGCTGAGGGGATTAGGTCCCTAAATACTGTCCCAATGATAAAATTACCAGAGAAAAAGCTATTACACCCCTTTATAGATTGTCATTGAATGAAAAGTTCATATTCTAGGACGTAATATTTTTTATTTCTTGTCATAGTATAATTGTTATTCTTGGGCTAAGAAATGGAACCTTGCCTGTCAATCAATTGTTTTCCTTTTATCTTTTCTTTTGAGATAGTATATCACTCATTTGCTCAGATTGTCCTCAAGTCCTGTACCCTAGGGATATAATTTGTAACATTATTATATGATGACTGGTACACACACACACACACACACACACACACACAAAACCACACATACATCTCCAAATGAGATACATCATCTCACCTTCAATGGCTATTCGCCTTTTTGGCCAGTTTTTGTTCTCTCTTGTTAAAATATCTTGTATTCGTACACATATGACATATTCCTCCAAAGCAAAATCCAGTGTGTAAAATTTTAGCAGCTCTAGCCATAATTGTCCCAGAGATACCTGATTTGGTGTTCCCAATGTTAAAGGAGACTGGAAAAAAAAAAACACTTTTCATTTATACTTCATAAAACTATAATGTCAACGAATGTTAAGTTAGAAAAGGACTTAAGGATTACATGTTCAAAAACTAAAACATGAGGGAATAATCTGCTAAAAAGTCATCTAATTGAGTCCCAGTTTATTGACTATCAGGAATTTGTGTTCTATTAAATCAGTAATTCTCAACTTTGACTACACATTTGAATCACTGATAAGCATTGAAGTACTCTAATACATCAATTTTAGGGCTGGCGAGATAGCTCCATGGCACAAGTGCCTGCTTGGCAAGTGCAAGGTCATGAGTTCGAACCCTAGTAGCACAAAAAAAAAAAAAAAAAAAAAAAAAAATTATACCACTCTCTCGAGTCTGATTTAACTGATCTGGAAAGGAGTAGGCACTAGTTCTTTTAAAGCTTCTTAAAGTAATTCACATGTAAAATCAAAGTTGGAAATCACTGGAAAACAGGCTTCTTATCATAACAATTACTTTTGAAAAGCCAGTATCTTTTTTTTTTTTTTTTTTTTTTTGAGCATCTTACCATGTAGTCTAGGCTGGCCCTAAACTCAATATGTAGCCCAGGCTGGCTTGGAACTTGTGATGATATTCCTGTATCAACTTTCTAAGAGCTTGGATAACAAGAGTGCACTACCACATCTAGCCTTACTTCCAAAGAATTCCTTTATTTAACAAACATTTCTTCAGTACCTACACATCTCTGGGGTAGTATTGGGAATTATAAAATAATGAGAGCTCATACTTATAATGCTTACCATGTACTATTCCCTTTTCTTAGAGATACATATATTAATAATTATATAAAGTAGATACTATAGAAGAATCGGACTCAAGAGCCCCTAGTTAGCAGGTCCTACACTATACTGCCACTCAACAAGGTGAGGTCCTCCGTGTCTGCATGATAGCTCAGTTTAAGTGCCTGCTCATCAATAAGGTGAGGTCCTACTTCATAGACTGTCAGGACAAGAAATAATTTAACCATTATAGTTAAGGCAACATGCTAAGGCTACATGATAGGATGCTAAATCAAAGAGATCATAATAGAAGAGTTAATACCTGAATTCCAAAGGAATTAGCTAAGTGAAGATGTCTAAAAGTGACCACCATGCAGCATAAGGGCATGAAACAGTTATTCATACACTTAATTTTACAGCTATTCACTGACTGCCTACTATGTACCAGGCAGTGTACTAGCACTTGGGATACACCTCTGGCAAAAAGCAAAGAACCTTGCCTTCATGGAGCTTACTTTCTAGGAAAAAAGAGAAACACAGTAAGTAAATAACAGTAGTTTAGAAGAACTAAGTGCTGTGGAGGAAAAAAGATGGCATTATGGCAGCAGGAGAAGGTTACAGTGTTAAAACTGAGAGGTTAACAATAAAATTTGTTGAGAAAACATGATCTGAAAAAATGTAAAGGTGTTCTTGGAACAGGAAAATAATGAGCACAAAGCAGATGTTGCCTAGACTGAAAAAACAAACCATGAGAGCTACTGCTATAGAAGAAGATGAAAATAGAGAGTGAGACCAGTAAGGACTACTTGCCTTTCATTCTAAATGAAATGAGAAGTAACCAGTTCATCATGCTGATAATACACTGTTGGGCTGGGGAGATAGCTCAGTGGTCTAGTGCCTGATTGGTAAGCTCACAAACCGGGTTTGATCCCTGGTACCACATGCCATGCTGGCCCTGGAACCTTGGGCATGCCTTGCTGGCCACCAAAACTGGGTGTGGTGGCACACAGCTGTAATTCTAGCACTGTGGAGGCTGAGACAGGAGGATCATTAAAAGTCTGAGCTGCATAGGAAGACCCAGTACCAAATAAATAAATGATGAAAAATAAATATATAAGAGACTAAGAATCAAGGACAAATGAAGGAAAATTTATTAGGAGACAATGGCAGTAATCTAGGTCAGAAATGATGGTGGCTAAGACTAACATGGTAGGGGCTGGGGAGATAGCTCCATGGCACAAGTACCTGCCTGGCAAGTGCAAGGTTGTGAGTTTGAACCCCGGTCCCACAAAAAAAAAAAAAAAAAAAAAAAAAAAAAAAAAAAAAAAAAAAAAAAAAAAAAAAAAAAAAAAAAGACTAACATGGTAGCAGTAGACATGCTAAGAGGTGATCAGCATTCCTAACAACCTATATATGAGGTATAAAATCCAAATAGGAGTTAGGGAAAATTTGAGTTATTGAACTTGGCAAGTGAAAAAAGACAGTTATCAATCATAACTGAGGCAAATGAAACAGTCTAAGGGGAACCCAGAACCCAGCATGGATGCTGCAGTTCAACCATCTCACTAGGTGTTAGAAAGATGCACAATTAGAGAATTCAAGAGAAGTCTGTGTGGAGATTTAAATTGAAAAGTCATTATCACACAGATGGTACATAAAATTCAAAGATTACCACAGAAGTGTGTATACACACACACACACACACACACACACACAGACACACACAAGCTATGTAGCTTCTAAAGGGTGAAGGGGGTTGAGGAGCCTGCGAACCTATAGGGATACTACCCTTGAAGTGAAGAAGTTTCCAATAAGGAAGTCATCAATTGGAAAATGTTTCTAGTAACCAAAAAAAAAAAAAAAAAAAAAAGATAAAAAGAGGAATTATCATTGGGCTTAGCAAACTCAAGGATACCGACACTGATACTATAAGATTTGGTAGATCAATAGTGAGTTAGGGGACACGGACACAGAAAAATTAGAAGATAAATTATAGTCAATTCTTTCAAACAACTTTACTCCAAAGGGGTAAAAAGAAATAGCTGGAAAAAGAACTGATGCCAAAATTATTTTTTTCGTAGTACCAGGGATTGGACCCAGGACACAAACATTGCCCTATATCCCCAGGAATCTATGTTTTTGAGACTGGGTCTTGCTAAGTTACCCAGGCTGGGCTCAAATTTCTGTCTTACTATTGCTGAATAAGATTTTTCTTTAAAATGGAAGAAATGAAAGTAGATTTGAAGAAAAATAAACTAAAAAAAAAAAAAAGGAAAGATTTGATTTAATAAAGAATGAAAAACTTGCAATTTAGGGAAATGTTCTAGAGCAGAGAATAAAGAAAAGGACTAGATTAAAACATGAGAAGTTCCTTTATGAAGACAGGCATCAAGGTACAGTGAGTGCAAATGACATCAAATGATATTTTCTTTTGACTGCTTTGGTTTTCTTAATGAAGTAATAACTAAGATCATTAGGTAAGAGTACTTGTAGTTTGACGAGACAGTAGACAGTAATCTAAGGAGGAAGGGGAGATGGAGTAAAGATATGTACCTAGAAAAATAAAAATAATTCAGTTTAGCTATAGCAATGATTTCAGAAATTTTAGTATCTCTATAATAATGCCATAGATTCTGGAGGATAAAGTCTATCTATGTATAATCACCTTTCGTTTGCTAACACTAAGATAATGCCTGGCATATAGCAGGACCTTAATAAATGAATGCTGAATGATTAGCAAGTTACCCCCTCAAAAAAAAAAAAACAAAGGGCTTTCATTTCTTCACAAAAAGATAATCCCCATATACTAAAGTTTTGGTCAGAGCTTAAAGAAAATTTTGTTTAGATTAAACAAGATACAAACAATTACCTTCATATGATTCAAATACAAGTCTTCCAAAATAAAACAAAAATTTATTAGAGAATCTTAGTACTGAAAAACTAAACCAGATCAACCCCTCACTTTACAGATGAGGAAAATGAAGCCAAGAGGCTTATTCAAAGTCAGTGAATCTACAATTAAAATAGCTTCAATTGAAAGTATCACAAATTCTACAGATAGAAAAGCCAAAAACAAAAACAAAAAATAAAAAAGCTTACTTTGCCATGTTTTTCCTTCATGGCATTACTTTGGTTGTCTGTTTCTGTCTTCTTGGTATCATCTTTTGGTTGGTCTGCCTTAGCTTTGTTTTCCTCAGCAATTGAGTTTTTCTCAGTTCCACTACTTGACTTATATTCCCACTTCACAAACTTTTCTTCTACTATGCCCTTCAGCTGAAAGTCATCCATTCTTTTTGGGTCAAAGCCTTCAATCTATATAAAAAGGCATTCCAAATTGGTTGTGGGAAAATTATTAAAAAAAAAAAAATGGACAAACAGACAAACCAGAATTCCAGCTTAAAATATTTGACCATAGCACTCTGCAAAATCAAACTACAAATATATACATGCACATACATATCACAAACACATACTTACCCAACTTCCAAGTAAGCAAGGAAGAATAGGGGGTTTTCTTTGTTGTAGAAAAAACATCACCATTAAAACAAAACAGTAAGAAGGGATTCCACCATCAGTTTGGGAATCAATATAGCACAACTGCAAAATCAAGGGGAAAAATGTACTAGTGTTTAGCTTTTCTCAATTTTCACACTGAAAGTAGCTTTTATTCTACCTTAATCACTATAAAAATTCAAACAAGGAAAAATGTAATCTGAAATCTGATTAGCCTGAAATAGTAGCTTTTAACACATCAGTGACTAACTTTTCATTTATCACTTTGTATACACGAATACAACATACATATTTCAGTTAAATGAAGTATTTTACATACAGTGCTTTTACTGTGGCCATCTTTTAAAATCTCTCTTCTTTAAGCTTTCCTCTTTGCCTTGATATTAACTTTATATGTACTCTACCATTTCTTATTCTATATTTAATCATACACAAATTATACAACACATGCTCACTCATATTCTCTCTCTCTCTTTCTCTCTCTCTCTCTCTCTCTCTCTCTCTCTCTCTCTCTCTCTCTCTCTCTCTCTCTCTCTCTGTTTTTATGACCAGGGAAAATTTTTTGTTTTACCCAGACAGTATACTGTAGGTATTTCCCTATTTCCCTCTTTATTACTCTTTACCCTTATCAACACATTATGAAAGTCTCACTAACTCAATTAGCACAATCTGACACATTCTTTTAACTGGTTATGTTATAGTTTATAAGGATAGTTATTCAACAGTTCCTCCACTCATTTACAATTTGTTCTCAATCTATGCCACTTCGAATAATGCCTAATATTCACTCTTACAGATATTTCCCCAAGTATTGGGGCTTATTTCTATTGGCTGTTTCCAGTAATATATTTGCCAAATTTTAAAATAGATTAATAATTTATAATGTAAGATTATTTTCTAAAATCACTATAAGAAGTTCTACTTTCTACCACTAATGAGTATACATATACCACCCCCCCCTTTTTTTGTCTTTTTGAGACAAGTCTCACTATGCAGTTCAAGCTGGCCTTGAGCTCACTTTTGTACCCCAGGCTGGTCTTGAACTCACATCGATCCTCCTGCCTTAGCCTCCTAAGTGCTGGGATCACCATACCTAGCTCATATACTCCTTCTAATAAAATTTTTACTTTCACTTAAAAAACTGTCAACATAGCTGGTGAAATAGCTCATCACTCTAAGGCACTGCTGAGGCAACCGCAGGGACCGCAGTCCCATCCCCAGCACCACATGCTGTGCCAGCCCCACTCCCAGGGCAGGCTGAGCTGGCCATAACATAAATATATAAGTAAATAAGTTAATTAATTAATTTTAAAAATAAAAAAAATGTAAGGCCAGGCGTGGTGGCACACGCCTGTAATCCCAGCACTCAGGAGGCTGAGGCAGGAGGATCAGTGCAAGTTCGAGACCAGCCTGGGCTACCAAAGTGAACTCAAGGCCAGCCTGAACTGCATAGTGAGACCCTGTCTCAGAAAGACAAAAAAAATAAAAATAAAAATAAAAATAAAAAAAATAAAAAAATTGTAAAAATAAAAAAATGTAAACAGGACAGTGAGATGTAATAGTTATGGTAGTTCAATTTGTCCCTAACAAAGTTATGTAATTTTTTTGTTTGTTTTGTTTTGTTTTTGTGGGACCAGGGTTTAAACTCACGACCTTGCACTTGCCAGGCAGGCACTTCTGCCACAGAGCTATCTCCCCATACTCCTACAAAGTTACTAATTTTTAATGTGTCTTTAATCATATAGATTTACTCTTTTAAATCTTTTGCCTGTTCTTTTTTTCACATATGTCTTCGATTTATAGAACTTTGTATTATTTACAAACAATAACTTGGCATTCAGCTGTCCTTCCAGTCCTTTATCTTTTTTTAAAGAATTTTTTATTTTATTATTATTTTTTTTTCTTGTTTCAGAACTTTTGTTTATTTATTTATTTTTACAGCCAGCTCAGCCTGCCCTGAGGGCAGGGCTGGCATAGCATGTGGTGCCGGGGATCTAACCGCTGTCCCTGAAGCTGCCTAAGCTTTCCTAAGCAGGCGCTTTAGACCACTGAGCCATCCTGCCGGGCCCCATATCTTTTCTTTTGAATTGGGGTTTCACTAAGTCACTAAGTACTTTTTGGACTAGAACTTGTTATCCTCTTGCCTCAGCCTTTTAGAATGCAGGGATTATGGGGGAACACTGCACAGCTGGCCAATAATACCCTTTTATATCTGATATACACATTTTTAAAATTTTTCCCATTCTGTTATTTTTCTTCTGATACTATTTGTGGTATACCTTCTAGATATTCTATGATAGTAAAAAGTTCCCCATAGTATATAGTTTACAAACATAATACTTCTAAATTTTCTTCTAAAATTCTTAGCTTTCATTTAAGTCTAACTTATTTTTAGTGTCTTAGGAGCCAACATTATTTTCCTCCACAACAATATGATTACAACCATTATTAAATAAACCACATTTCATCACTGATATCAATTATTTTCTTTCACATATCAAAACTTCATATACACTAGGATTTTCTTCAAGGCATTCTATTCTGTCCCACAAATTTGTTTATTACCATGCCAATGTTATACTCTTCACAAAAGCAGTTTTATAATGATAAAGTGGAATCCTTTCACTATTTTTTTTTCTGAATTCTTTTGGCTAATCTTAAATATTTATCTTTACACATAAAAGTAAGACCATTTTTCTGTATATTTTTAAAACTATAAATAATTTCAAATGGAGTAAATGTGCATATGAAAATTAAGAACATTTTACATTTTAGGTCTACAATATCATGAGTATTTTTGCATTTCCCAAAAACTTAGTTTTATCAACACTCACTTTCCCTCAACTCTCACATTTAATTTATCTACAAGCTGTAATCCTAAAACTCTATTCCCATCCTTGCTTCACATCTGCTCTAGCATAAATCATTATCTGTTAATGAATAAAAGAGGTCCATTATTGAACTACATTTCTATTCTTTATTCTAGAGAAATCTTTAAAAATGTAAGTCACATTAAATTATATATTGTAGGGGCTGGGGAGATAGCTCCATGGCACAAGTGCCTGCCTGGCAAGTGCAAGGTCGTAAGTTCAAACCCTGGCCCCACCAAAAATAAATAGATAGATAGATAGATAGACAGATAGATAAATATTTTTGAAAATAAATTATATAGTTTTATACCTTTTCTTTTGTTTTCTTATTGCCATTAACTACATTCAGAATTTTCACTACAGATACTGTCTAACCTCATCTCCAACTTTCATCTCACATACTTCATTCTAACCACATTTGCCTTTCTTTTTGCTCCTTATAACCACTCATTCTTATAGTTATTCCATCAGATTTCCATGTGACTTGCACTTTGCAATACTTCTAAGAAGCTTTCCTTTACTGTGCAGTTTAATGTCACTCTTCCATTCATGTGTTCATATTCTCTCTCCAACTCACATCATTTTTCATGGTCCTGGGGACTGAACCCAGGGTTTCCTCATTGGGATACACCTCCAATTCTTTTTAAATGTTCTTTTTTTCTTTTTCCCCCTTGATATAGGGTCTTACCATGACAAGCCACCACTGCCTATGGCACTGGAGATCCAACTCAAGACCTTACGCTTGCCAGGCAGGCACTTAGGCCACCAAGCTACTCCCCAGTCCCTTTTAAAAATTTCAGGCATGGTCTCACTGTTTTATGGTTTCATGTGAATGGAGAGGTGTTTTTTGTTTGTTTTTTTGTGGGACCAGGGTTTGAACTCACAACCTTGCACTTACTAGGCAGGCACTTGTGCCACCGAGCTATCTCCCCAGCTAATTTTTTTTTTTTTTAAAGGTATCATCCTTCTAGTATTTATTTCATTTCTTTTTCTTAGAATATAGTACCTAAAATATCCAAAACAATGTAAGACATCAATAGCAAACATCTCTACAAGTAATTCTCTGTTTAGAATAATGCTTGCACTGGGCATGGTAGTATATGCCTGTAATCCCAACTCAGGAGGCTGAGGCAGGAGGGCTATTACAGCTTCGAGACCAGCCTGGGCTACAAAGTGAGTTAAGGCCAGCCTGAACCACATAACAAGACCCTGTCTCAAAAAGACATACAAAAATTTTTTTTTAAATAGAAGGATGCTTGCCTGCTATCTTCTTGTAAACAGTATTTATTGTAAACTTTTATTTTTAGTTAATGTAAGAGTTGAGGTCAGTTGTTTTGTCAAGAGCACGCCATGTCAATATCTACAATGTGTTTGTGCTGCATTCATTTGTTAATACACCAAGTAAGGTTTAACAAACTTTTGATAGTAAATCATTCTATAATTTCTAAAATAAACTCTGCATTATGATGGCACATTAACCTCTCATAAACTGATGCATTCTTCCAGTTTCTCTTTATTTAGGTTTCTGCATCTATGTAAGATCTGTCTTCGTTGTATTGGTAAATCATTATTTTCTTTTTTTAGGTAGTAAAGGTATAGCCCAATAGGGCCGGTGAGATGGTTCAGCAGTCTAAAGTGCCTGCTTAGGAAAACTCAGGCAACTGCAAGGACCCGGGTTAGATCCCTGGCACCACATGCTGTGCCAACCCCACCCCTAGGGCAGGCTGAGCTGGCCATAATAGAAAAAAAAAAAAAAAAAAAAATATAGCCCAATGGCTACAGTTGTATAGTAATCACTTGGGACACTTAAGATTACAACTCAAGGAAGGAAAAAAATAAAGGTTAAAAAAAACTTTGTCACTAGCCTTGGGCTACAAAGTGAGCTCAAGGCCAGCCTGAACTACAGTGAGACTCTGTCTCAAAAAGACAAAAAAAAAAAAAAAAAAATTGGCAAAAAAAACCCAAAAGCCCAGGGCGATAACTCAGTAAAATAAGTGCTTGCCTGGCAAGTACAAGGTTCAATCCCTGGTCCTGCAAAAAAAAAAAAGAAAAAGAAAAAAAAAAATTCCACTACAATTAATTCTCATTTAGCAAAACATACTATAACAAAAAGTAAACCGCCTAATTAAGTGAATTCAAAACTCTTTTACAACTATATATATATAAAAAAAAAAAACCCAAACTGTCAGTGTATTCTGTTAAGGCATCACAAATCTCACAGAACTCAAGGCTAGCCTGAACTACACAGCAGGACCCAATCTCAAAAAGATCTTACTGGAATACCATTTACCATCTTCTAACAGTTTACTGTTATATGTGTTACCACTGTGAAACCTAAAGTATATTGCCATGAATTATCTTGAGTTTTTCTTTTTTTTTGGGGGGGGGCGGTTTGAATCTATCTCATCACACTAAGCTACAGCTCACAAACACCTTTTTTATTATTGTTATTTGAGACAGTCTTGCTAAGTGGCTAAACTGTCCATGCTAGACTTAAATTTGGAATCTTCCTGCCTCAGTCTCCCAGTGCTGGGACTATAGGCATGTATCACCATGTGTTGTTTGTTCTTTATAGCATTTTCAAAATAATCTCCCCAGGGAAAAATGGAAGCACAAATATGTGACATACCTTGTTTAAAAATCACATAAAGATTTAGCAACTCTCCATCCCCCGAAAGAAAAAAAAATCTTGTAGTCCTTCTTCTCTAATTTTTAGTCTATACACTTACATTCTTAACCCCCCAGAAGAGAAGCTTCATGATACTGTTACTCTATAACATAAGTACTTGAGCTTAACATCACTTTCTTTCCGAATATCAAATACCTTACACTTAACTTGGAATCGGTATTTTCCATCATTCATTGATATTCTAATAAATCCCTATATAATGTGATAAAAGCAGTTACACATTTTTACACAGACATTTAAAAATCTAAGTATATACAAAATTGTAGCCAGTCAATCCTACAGTATTTTTTCTAGTTTTTTACTCTCATTTAACATCCTTTTTTGTTTTCTTATAAACCATTTACTTGAGTAAGTATAGCAGTAACTGAAATTACATTAGAAGCAGCACAAATCTAAAAGACAAGAATGACAGGTATTCCAAGCATAATCTTAGTTTTACCCACTGCTATCCTCAGTGTGAAACATATTTAGATGGTTCTTAGGACCATTATGCAATTCATCCCGTGTATAAAGTGCATGGTTTTGCTCCTGCCATGATTCCTATCTTTTCTGTTTGCAGTCATTTCGTTGTTTAATGCTTAAGTCCTTGGTTTCCATTCAGCTGCGGTATGCCTTTCCATTTTTATTTCTCCTGTTGAGTTCTTACACTAGGGAGACTATATGATATTTACACATGTAGGTGTGTGGTAGGTTCAGAGCATGAGACAGTAAATAAGGATCACCCTCCCACAGTCTTGTTTACTGACCTCACTCATAAAGGTTAACACTCCCTTTTGAAGAAACTAAATTGATTATTCAACCAATATTTGTTGGGTACCTATTAAATACTAACAAAATAAAATTAGAGGCACTGGTGATCAACAGTGAATAACACATTAAAATCTCTGCCTCTGAAGACTACACTATTTCATGGAAGAAAACAGATTGCAAACAAATACATGTATGCAAGAAGTAGCAAGTGCTACAAAAAAAATAATAAAGGTTAAAGGTAAGAAGAATGATAGATTAAAAAGATGAATGAAAATACATAAAATGTGAGTGGAGATGTAGAAAGAAAAGTAAAAATAATAATCCACTCTGGATGCCTGGGAGAACACTCTACATAAAAAAAACCACACACACACACACACACACACATACACACACACACACAGCCCTTAATGTAAAGATGGCCCAACTTGAAGCTCTTTTACTGTTCCTTCAGCCAATTGTTGCAGTCCCAGGATTGGGGCAATCCTTTAATCAATCCAGACAAAAAATTCCAAAAGCTTTAGTAGCTTTTGTTCTGAGCATAACACTGTATCTGTAATCTCTAAAACAGAACTCAAAATATAATCAATCGACTTTGTGGGAAGAAAAAAAATGAATCTTGGAAACAACCAAAATGCCCATCAACTGAAGAATGGTTGAAAAAGATGTGGTATTTTCATACAATGGAATATTACTCAGCTATCAAGAATGATGCCGGGTGTGGTGGCTCACGCCTGTAATCCCAGCACTCGGGAGGCTGAGGCAGGAGGATTGGTGCGAGTTCGAGACCAGCCTGGGCTACAAAAGTGAGCTCAAGGCGAGCCTGAACTGCATAGCTAGACCCTGTCTCAAAAAGACAAAAAAAAAAAAAAAAAAAAAAAAAAAAAAAAAAAAAAAAAAAAAAAAAAAAAAAAAAAAAAAGGAATGATAATAAACTAGAAGACTTCTAGAACATATACTTATTAGTGAAATAAACCAGACCTATATATGTGTAAATATTGTATAGTCTCCCTAGTTTAAGAACCCAAAAGAAGAAATTTTTAAAAAAGAGAATTATAAAATTCTCTTTTATAATGCTCTGCCAAGAGAAGATGGCAGAGCTTTTCACTAAGAGGCTTTGGTACTTTATGCACACTTCAACTGTCTTCCAGAGTGAGTTTAGATTGCATTCCCCTGGTAACTATGATTGTAGGCACTTTGCCACATACCTCTTGACCATTTGTATCTGTTTTTATGGAATGGTCTGCTGAAATATTTTGCTCATTTTTAAGCTGTGTTTTTCTTTTACTGAATTATAGTGTTATCTTCTCATGTAACAATAAAAAACTTTACATGTTGTTAATAAATAAGTAAATAAACCCCCCAAGAAAGAAATTTGTATAGTAAAAAAAGAAATAATAACTATAATGAAAATCTTAAATGCTCCTAAAGAAGACACAGATTAAAAAAAAGAGAATAGAAAAATGATGGGATCCATGAATGAGCAATGTAAAAAACAGATAGAATGCATGAAGCAGATTCAAAGTGCTATACAGGAACTTAAAACCTCAATCACAAGCTGGCAAAACCTTTCCAATAAAAGTGAAAGTAGGGGGCTGGGGAGATAGCTCAGTAGAATAAGTGCTTGCCTAGGAAGCACAAAGTCCTGAGTTTGATCCCCGGTACCACCAAAAAAAAAGTGAAAATAGGCTTTCAAACCTTAAAGACACCATTGCAGCTAATGGAAAGGTAAGAAAAGTTCTCTTAAAAACAGAGGCGGTGGGGCCCAGCAGGATGGCTCAGTGGTCTAAAGCGCCTGCTTAGGAAGGCTTAGGTGGCTGCAGGGACAGGGATTGGATCTCCGGCAACACATGCTGTGCCAGCCCTGCCCTCAGGGCAGGCTGAAACCGGCCATACAAATAAATAAATAAACAAATGAAAGTTCTGAAACAAGAAAAATAAATAAATAAAATAAAAAATTCTTTAATTAAAAAAAAAGAAAAAAAAAAGAAACAGGCCCAGCAGGATGGCTCAGTGGTCTAAAGCACCTGCTTAGAAAAGCTTGGGCGGCTGCAGGGACAACGGTTCGATCCCCGGCACCACATGCTGCGCCATCCCTGCCCTCAGGGCAGGCTGAGCCGGCCATAAAAATAAATAAACAAAAGTTCTGAAACAAGAAAAAAATAAATAAATAAAATTAAGAAAAAAAAAAAAAAAAAGAACAGAGGAGGGCCAGTGGGATGGCTCAGCGGTCTAAAGTGCCTGCTTAGGAAAACTTGGGTGGTGGCAGGGACTGTGGTTCGATTGCCAACACCACATGTTTTGTCAGCCCCACCCCCAGGGCAGGCTGAGCTGGCCATAATTTAAAAAATAATAATAATAGTTCAATATCTGCAAGATGATGCAAAGATGAACAATGTGAGACTAATAGGCATCAATGAGAAAGGAGTCAATACAAATGATATAAAAAGAATACAGACAGAACAGAATAGCAGAAAACTTCCCAAATATGGGGAAACAATCTGACATTCAGGTAACCAACGCATATAGAACTCCAAATAACATCAACCCAATTAAAACCACACCCAGACATACAGTAATCAAGATTCCAGAAATTCACCACAGGAAGAGTATACTGAAAGCCACTAGAGAAAAGAAACAGATCACATTTAAAGGAAAACCCATTAGAATAATGGCAGATTTCTCTTCAAAAACTATCAGGTCAAAAAGAGCATGGAGCAAAGTACTTCAAGTCTTGCAAGAAAACAAATTCTTTTTTTTTTTTTTTTAAGAAAACAAATTCTAACCAAGACTAATACACACTGCAAAACTCTCTTTCAAGTCTAACGGAGAAGTGAAATACTTCCATGACAAAGAACAAGTAAAGAATTTCATGATGACAAACTCAATCCTACACAGACTACTAAAAGATATTCTAAAGGGGTATCAAAATGACAACTCCATGAAGAAGAATGGAAAGAACCCATAAAATAGGGCAAACAATTAAACACAGGAGAAAAAGAGGTATACAAAAGCAGTCTTTCAATTATGCATTTGTATACAACAGCAAAAATTTTCATCAGCATACTTTACAAGTGGACTTCTCCTGTACCCTATGGGTCATGATTCTGTCCAGTTCTACAGGGTGGATATCAAGAAAACAGCAGTAGTTCAGCCCCAAAAGTGACACCTGGCCACCAGTAAGCATCATGGACCCTGTCCATGTCCATGACATACTAGAATTTTGTGCAATATCCTATCCCCAAACTGTTATAAGTTCTGGTCATATATTTGCCATTCCAGCATTTATGTTATGTTTTACTCTTAGTAATTCGTTACTATCATGAAAACTTTTTCTTAGTTGAATTGTTTTGAAATATTTAATCTTGAATTAATATCTAATAAATTTTCTGTATATTGTTTAATCTTAATTTTGTTTTAAGATTTATACTGTATCTCTGACTTATAATCTACTTACAAGACATGATACAGGGGCCTGGCGGGATGGCTCAGTAGTCTAAAGTGCCTGCTTGGGGAAGCTTGGGCGGCTTCAGGAACCGCAGTTTGATCCCCGGCACCACAGGCTGTGCCAGCCCTGCCCTTGGGGCGGGCTGAGCCAGCCATAAAAATGAGTGAATAAACAAACAAAGGTTCTGAAACAAGAACAAAAATAATAAATAAAATAAAAAAAAATTTAAAAAAAAAGACATGATATATTTTCTCCTAGTATTAGAAACTTTAAAAAGTATATGTCCATTTTCCACTGACTTTATGTTACTTCTTCCTCATTTTTTATACACAAACAGGTCTCTTTTTTTCTCTCTTTTAGTCTTTTGAATTAATTAGTGTAGTTTCTTACAAATGTTTTTTCTAATGTGGAAGAAGTTGATATTTAATTTCCTGCTTCAATAGCTAACATATGTTTATGTATATGTAACCTATGCTTTAATGATTGTTTTTCTTTAAAATTAGTTTTGGACAATTTCATTTTTGTGTATTTTGGTATTATTTTATTCAAATTTCTTATGCAAAAGTTTCCCTTTTTCAGGAAATGTGCTATAACTTCAACTAAATTCAGAAATTTCAAACCTTTATTTATTGCCTACCACTTTCTACTGTGAGAATTCTAATTACATGAATGTAAGTTTCTTGACTTTGGCATAGAGTGAACTATTACATGACTGATCTGTAAATGCTTTCTTTATTTTTATTTTATACAATTTTTATTGTTATATTCACTTAACCTTGTAAATAACTTATTTATAGTGTACAATCTATTATTAATCTGATGCTATGTGTTCATTTCAGAAATATTTATCTAAGATTCACTGTCTACATTTTATACCTTTAACATTTCAATATTTGTCTATAATATTTAATATGCTATATAATTATTGACTTTCAATAAAGTTAATGTGGAAAAAAGGAAAATAAATCATCTTTGTGGACAACTGAAAATTTTATCATGTATACCCTAACAAGTGATCATAAATCTTTATGATCATTCAGAATGATAGCAATTACCACTACTTATCCCTAGCCCCACACTAAAGAAATACAAAGATCTATGAACTTTAGAAATACAACTTAAAAAAAAAAAAAAAAAAAAAATATATATATATATATATATATATATATATATATATATATATAACTTTTTAAGGAACTCAGATAACTAATCCTCAGCTGTTGTCCAACCAAAATTGCTTTCTGGTTATCCATGACTTAACAGAAAACTCACACACCAAAAAAAAAAAAAAAAAGTCAACAAAAGAACCTTAATTTACAACATATTATTTTATAACCTTATAACTTTATTGTAAAATGAGACTGATAACTGAGTCTCATTTTTAAAACATGAAACATTTCTATAGTTAAAAAAAATACAATAGCACTAAATGATCCTAGGCATTTAAAAAAAGGTATAAAACAATAATTTATATAGATCTATACAAGTTTTCTGAAATCTAACACATATTTCACAAAAATTCAATATCTGAGAGATATGATCTTATTCTAGAAGTCATTAGGCTTTTATAAGTCTTGAACCGAAACATTATTTTGAATTCTGCCTGGAATAAAAGAAAGACTGTATCAGTCATCTAGTTGATAGTGGTGACGGGAAAATACCGAAAAGAAATATGACCTACTGAAAGGGCCATAGATCAAAATTAAAGCATTTTTTCTAAAAAAAACAAAATACAGTATAATGACAATTCTAAGTTTTTCGTAAGTCTATAGGTAGTCTCCTTATCAATTACCCATAGACAACAAAAGGTTAGGAGAGAGGTGAGACAGAGTCTTGCCACATAACCTACGATGGCCTCAATCTTGTGATCATCCTGTGTCAGCTTCCCAAGTTTAGGATCAAAGCCATGTATCACCAGTGCCTCACCTGGCAGCACAAAAATATTATAAATTCCAGAAGCAAACAATTTATAAAGTTTAAATAACTTTTGTTGAACTATATATATCTTTACAACTGTTCTATTTTATTACTATTGCTGCTAGTCTCTGTATGTTATTTACAATTAAATTTCATACAGATATATACATACAGGAAAAAAACACTATCTAATGTTTGAATAACTCTCTGGGGTTCCTGGAGAGTATGCCCTCATAGATAAGGGAAAATATTTTATTTTTATGAAACTTGATTTCATGACGATAAATCAGAAATCATACTACTTCTTATGTGACAAACTTTTGTCCTACATATTACAATTCATGTTATATGGTCACTATGAAAAAAAGTCCAATTAATATTAATGATTAGATATCTGTTCTTTTGTTCCACTTACCTTAGCCCAGTATCGAAAGGCTAAAACCAAGGGAGTAAAGAGAGGCTCCATTTTGCCAAGAGCAGCAAGTAAATCAGTAGTGAGACACGCTGTGTCATTTCCTGCACTCACTCTACAAAGTAAACCACTGTGAATAAGAAAAAAAAAATTACATTGTATAATTACATTTAAAAAGCAACATACTTCAATCCTGTGACTCTCCTTTCTATTCACCATATTTTACAAACCAAAAGGTCACAGTAAAATGAAATGTTTTAATAGTTACACAAAACTAAAAACTATATTGTTTGATCTAAATTCAGATAGTTTTAAACTTCATAAACAAATTTCAATCTCATTTAGCATTGACGTTTATCAGAAATAAATTTCAAAAGAAGCATTAAGAATCATTAAAATGATTTTTGTTTTAAGGCAGGGTCTCACTATGTACACTGCAAACTGGCCTTAAACTGATGGTGATCTTCCTGTCTCAGCCTCTCAAGTATGGGATTATAGGTGTGTACCACAGGTCATGCCTGGCTAAAAAAAAAAAAAAAAAAAAAATTTAATATATTTCACATAGGGTCTCACTGTGTAGCTTGGAGTTATTGCAGTGATTCTCCTGTTTTCAGCCTCCCCAGAGCAAGGATTATAGGTGTGCACCACCAAGCCCAGACACTGGGGCTGGCTCAGCACAGTGCCAGCATGGCATGTGGTGCTGGGAATTGAACCCGGGTCCCTGTGCTTGTCAAACAGGTGCTTAATCCACTGAGCTATCTCGCTGGCCCTAAAATTTTATTTTTGAGAACTAGATCATCAGTCTCTTCAATGTTAGTACAACATACTTTCTACTTCATTGTTTTTGCTTTGTAAATGAAAAAGAACAAAAAATTGAGTACTAAACCGACTAGCTATAGCTTAACTCTAATTTCCCCTATAAAAACTGTTATTTTCAGATTAAAGATTAGAAAAGATTTATTAACCCACAAGTCATGCTCATATGTAAGTCAACATACAAGGTACCTTAAATGAGATGACAAAAGTATAATAGAGGCACTGTGAGGGCAAAGGAAGAATGAACCTAAGTTGCTACACTGAAATAATTTGATATACTGTGGTGGAAAATAAAAAATAGAAGTCAGACTGCCTTCACTTCAACACTTGTTTTCCTCTAAATGATATGAATTTGAAATTCTCAAGCCCTTATAGTTTCAATTTTTAATTTAGAAAGTTGAACTATAGCTCCATACTTTTACCTTTGAATAAAAACAAAAAATCTTAAAATGTAAGAAAATCAATGGATCAACAATCAAATAAAAATCATTTTACCACTTTTGTATTCTATGTCTCCTGCATTAATCTTAAATAGCTCAGCAGACTGGATTAAAGTGCCTGCAAGCAGGCATGGTGGTGGGGGATGCGAGGGGAGTTCAATCCCTGGGCCTGCTGTGCCAGCCCTGCCCCTGGGGCATGCTGAGCTGGCAATTGAGACAAGTGTGGTGGCACACATGCCTGTAATTCCAGTTCTTAGGAGGCTATAAACAGGCAGAGCACTTCAAGTCCAATCTAGTAGTGAGACCCTGAACACCCTGTAGACTCTTCCCTAAAAAAAAAACTTAAATAGCTCTATTTTAGTTTCTTTTTCAACACTTTACTCTACTGGTTCCATAGACATCTGACTAGAAAATTAAAATTAGTCTTCAATGACATAATCAATTTCAGTAAATCAAAAAATAGATTCTAAACACTGAAATTCTTAACAAAAGGGTATTTTATATTCATGATTGTAGAGCAATGTGAACCTACATATAAATAAATGCATAACACTTGTGAACAAGAGAATGAATTTGAGGGGAAAAAAGTTTCACTTGGTGTGACCCCCTTTGCCCCCACTGTCTGGTAATTCTATTTCTTGTTCATATGCATTTGGTAAACATTTTATTTTTAATTAATAGAAACTACTATAGCTATTTTTTAAAATGTATTCAGTTGTTACAGGGTCTCACTACACAGCTTGGACTCATAGTGATCCTCCTGTTTTCAGCCTCCCCAGTGCTGGGATTACAAGCATGTACCACCACACCAGGTCTCCACGGCTGGCTCAGCACACCTGGGGGTTAGCACGGCATGTGGTACTGAGGGCCAAACTGTGGTCCCTGAACTTGCCTAAGCAGGTGCTTTAGTCTGCTGTGCTATCTTGCCAGCCTCTAAAGTCATATTAATCAAAGAAGAAATTTAAATCATTTTTCTTTTGGAGAAATTTACTACTTCAGTTTTTTTCTTTTTGAGCTAGGTTCTCACTATGCAGTTTAGACTGGCCTCAACTAACTCTGTAGCTCAGACTGATCTGGAACTCAGGATGATTTTCCTGCATCAGTCTCCCCAATGCTCACATTATAGTCATGTACCATCATGCCTGGCTTCTAATTTTTTTTTTTTTTAATACTTTACTTTTGCTTCCTTTTCACTAACCTTTTCCGATCTTTGCAGACCACAACAGGAACTTTAGCGTGAAAATCAGATTCCACATCTACATATAATACTAATGAGAGAAAAAAACAAGCTGATGTCAATAGCGCTATTTACTCAATAATAGCTCTATTCACTCTACAATAATTTCCTTCTTAAAAAAACATTCCCATTGTTTTTTTGGGATATTCCATTCTTCTCAGGGTAAGCAGCAACTGAAAAGAATCTATATCAAGAAATAAGTACAGTTACAAATACAATATGAAAATTACAATTACCTTGAAAAGAAATGTCTTAATAGCCTATAAGGGGCAAAAAATATTTAACTGTTCCATATTTCATCAATCACTCTAATAAAGCTTTATTCTAGCATTGCCTGGGTCAACTAGCAGACAAGGACACACAAGCTGTAAAAACTCACACCAGCGCTAAGGTTCCGGTGTGAGAGATAACTGCTAAAAGTGAGAAGCCAAAAGGCAATAAATAACTACAAAAAGGAATGCAGAGGGAAGAAAGGGCAAAGACCGAAGAGAAGGTGAGGGAAATAACATCCACAGATCCGAGAAAGATTGTTCAGGACAGACTGTGAACCAGGATCCCAGGCCTGGGAAATGGGGGAAGGGAGTCCTGCGAGTTACAAATAGAAGCACACAGCTTCAATATATGAATGTTCCTGTGTACATGCACCACTCTCCAAAAGCAGAGATTATAGCCTTGTTTTCACTGCCTCAAGCATCCAATAAGTGTGGGTGGGGTGGGAGTTCCCAGGACAAATCAATCCTTTTCTCACACGTCTGAAAGGATTTTAAACTTCACAGACATTGCGAAAACACAACATCATCTAGTTCTCAGGGCTATTTCCACAAGTCATAAAATGAAGATCGATCAACTTTTCAAAGTTTACTTATTTTAAATTACCCATATAAGAGGAAGCTAACTTTGCCAAACTTATTTGTTGTTAAATAAAAGATGGCCTAACAAAAGCTGTCAGACAGTGAAGCACATTTTCTATAACTCCATGTTAACTCCTATGCTACCAACATCTAATTAAAATATGAATATATGAAATAACATCTCATTTTAAATTAAAAGTTCTCACTAGTATTTGCTAGAAAGATTATTCAAAAAAATGTACTGAATATATGTCAGCACAAATTTCTTTATGCACAAAAGACAAAAAAAAAATATATACAAACAACTTGAGGAGGGACTGGCACACATATAAAAACAAAACCTATAGATGACCAGTCTCTAGAGGGTATTATTATGACATAAAGAAAAAAAATCCTAAACTTAAACTCGATTTTATGAACCTATATCATGTAACTTAAAATCTGTATTTTAACAGAAAAGATACATTAAATTACAAAAAGATAACACTATTAAATGGGAGGAGATAAAAGGTATTCCTACTACTTATCTGAAATATATTTTTCAGGGCTGGCCAGATAGCTCAGCAGTCTAAAGCACCTGCTTAGGCAAGCTTAGGCAATTGCAGGGACCACAGTTCAATCCCCAGCACCACCTGCTGCGCCAGCCCCACCCCCAGGGCAAGCTGAGCCAATCAATCAATCAATCAATCAATCAATCAATCAATAAAGCATATCTGAAAAAGTATGATTCTGGGGTTATTATCCCTTTACAAGGGAAAAAAATATTCAGCAATGTGTGCATAAATAAAAATTCCAAGTCTCTCCCTAATCTTCCTTCATCAACAACCTCCTAATGATTATCAGTTTTCTTTTTACATGAAATTCCCATAATACAGTAGTCCCCCTTAGCCACAGGGTATACTAAGATTTCTCTTAGTGAATATCTGAAGCCACAAGTAGTACTTAATCTCATAGATATGAGTTTTAAGCTGCTCATACATACCCTGGAAAAGTTTAATTTATATATTAATACACAGTAAGATATTAGCAATAGTAGTAATTAAATACAATTATAAGGACATAATATGATACAAGTCAGTAAATGTGCTGCATTATCTTTTGTGTGCATAACTTAACCCATGTCAACTCGAAATGCAGAAAAAAAACCACAGAACATAAAAATGCAAAGAAGGAAAGACTACTGAATTCACTGCTAGTATTTCTTTTAAGGTTTTTTTGTTTTTGTTTTTTGTATATGGTCTCACTACACAGCTCAGACTCATAGTGATCCTCCTGATTTCTGCACTGGGATTATAAGCATGCACCACCACACCTGGACTCGATCACTGGCTCACCGCACTGGAGACTGGAGCCAGCATGGCATGTAGTGCCAGGGATCGAACCCTGCTCCCTGAACTTACCTAAGCAAGTGCTTAGTCTGCTGAGCTATACCACTTGCCATTTACTGCTAATATTTATTTATTTGTTTGTTTGCTTGTTTGTTTACTTGTTTATTGTGATTACCACGGATTGAACTCAAGACCTTGCACTTGCCAGGCAAGCACTTATTCTACTGAGCTATCTTTCTGGCCCACTGGTAATATTTTTTAAATCACCTAAAGTATAGGGTTTTTTTTTAAATTTTTTTTCTTGCTTCACAATTTTTGTTTGTTTATTTATTCATTTTTACGGCCGGCTCAGCCTGCCCTGAGGGCAGGGCTGGCGCAGCATGTGGTGCCCGGGATCGAACCGCGGTACCTGCAGCCGCCTGCTGGCGCTTTTAGATCACTGAGCCATCCTGCCGGGCCCTAAAGTATAGGTTTTTAACATACCAATTTAATATAGTATTTTTGGCTTGACAGATAAATTGTATTTTAGTACATTTATTTAACAAATATATGCATATACACATATTTATCCATAAGTAATACAATGACACACTAAAAGTTTTAATTTGTTAGCCATACATAAACAAAATGCATGTTTAGCAAAAGAATTTTTTAAAAAGCTCACCATTTTTTTTTAAAATTCCAAGCACTTGTATCAGAAGATCTGGATGATTCATCTAAAAAGTTTAAAATAAAATCAACATACCATTGTCAAAGTATAAGTAGATCATTAGAACCTGATTTTGTTAAATTAGGTATTAAATAACAGTCTGTATTTTACAATAATGAAAATAGTGCTTCTACCTTTTGTGTCACGAATTTTTTCACACAAGTAAAATACAACACATGTAGTATTTATTGTTCTAGAACACTCCTAAAATACATTATTAAATCAATGATAGATTATTACAGTGGAGAAAAAATTCTAGAATTTTACAGCAAGTCAAATAAAAAAGAAGCTATTTAACCAAATGATTGTATGAAAGAAGTTTTCAGATAAGAATTTTAAAGAATATAGACAACAGGCAACTTGGTCAAAGGCTTAGTGTACAATACTACTTTATGCAACAAGTCTGTCAAGTGTTTAAAGTATGTTTTGCTTGTACTTAAAATTATCTCATGTTTACATTAAAGATTTCAGATTAGAAAATACAAAATTGTCATCCAAATCAAATCCTTAGAGGCATAAGTTTATATTTTAAAGCTAAACATAAAATTTTGGCTGATTATTTTAAATATTTGCCATGTTATCAAATAAGTAATGATAGCAGTACTAGACAATACTGATACTGTTGCTCATGATAGCAGCTAATACTGGGTATACACATATCAGGCTCTACACACTAGACATACACACACACACACACTCTCTCTCTCTCTCTCTCTCTCTTTTAACGTATCTACCTATAATTTCATTTAATATAACAGTTACTTTGCTTGCTCTGAAAGCAAGCAAACTTGAGGCACAAACAGTTAAGTCATTTGTTCTTTGCAGTTAAGATCTGAACCTAATATCTACTTTTAAAACTCTCTCCATCTTATACTGTTTACCAAAACCAGTAACTATTCAATATGGTCAAATTTAAGCATTTTCCACTTCTTTTATTTTAGCAATCCTATATCCTTTTTAACTTCCCTATATCTAAACAATAGTAATTTCCAAAAGTACTGTTTAGTCAATAATGGTAACATTTTGAATCAGAGTATTAGACTTTCCTACCCTTCCTTAAAAGATTATCCATTAATATTACTAAGTACTAGTTAAACATACAGGAATGATTCTTTTTCAACTACTTACCGTGGAAGGAAATTTTATATCTATATTCACATCACTACTTTTCAGAGCAAATTTACTCAAAGACGAACCATACAACCTAAGTGAACATTCTGGAATAAAGAAAAAATAGAATGAATAAAATTATGTGCAAATACAGGAATTTTTTTTAAGCAGCAGGAAAATATACTTCAATTCTGTGCCTTCTGTGCTAGTACAATAATTACAGAAGGGCACCCTCCCTGATATACTAAAGTTTCTCAGTAATGGAATATAGGCTCAGAGAGAAGATATTACTCCTGAAAGTTCATTTTGAATGACTGAGACTATGTTTATCATTCAATATATTGATTGATTGATTGATTGACTGACTGACTGATAGTTATACTGAATGGAGAAAGAACATTCAATATAATCAAGTAAGACATGGGACATAACTCAGCAGCACAGCCCCTGCCTGACAAGTACAAGGTTGTAACTGACTCCCAATACTAATTAATTAATCAATTAAAAATAACCAAGTAAGGGCTGGCCAGGCGGCTCAGCAGACTAAAGCACCTGCTTAGGCAGACTCAAGGACCAGGGTTTGATCCCCAGCACGGTGTGCCCCTCCCATACCCATACGCTGAGAAGGCAACTAAGACTGGATATGGTGGCACACACCTGTAATATTAGCACTTGAGAGGCTGAAAAGAGGAGGATCACTACAAGTCCGATCTATGTTGTGAGACCCTGAGGACCCTGTACTAAATACATCAAAAAAAAAAAAAAAAAAAAAAAAAAAAAAAAAAAAAAGAATTAAAAATAAAATTTTAAAAATAAATAAATAAATAAATAAAAATAACCAAGTAGTGTCAGGCTTGATGGAATATGCCTACATTCCCAGCACAGGGGAGACTGAGGTAGGAGAATGCTGTGAGTTAAAGCCACTGGTCTATATGTGGTCTATATGTGGTGAGTTCAAGGTCAGTCTGAACCAAGAACAACATGAGCAAAATAAAAAATCAACAAGACTGATGCAAACATAAAACACAAGAAACTTTATGGTTCTCAAAAATTCACAAAAAAATTAAATAGGAACACCTACCTACACAATCTATACATCTTCCTTAGGTAAATACCATATTTTAAAAATCACAATGAGGCACATTTTAAAAGGACTGCTTATCAGAAAGCAAAATGAAAATAGTATATATAACTGGAACTCAGATTTTTGGGGGGACAATAATGAAGATCAAACCCAAGGCCTGGTATATCCCAAGGCAAGCACTCTACCACTGATCTACACCCCAAGTTTTGCTAAATTATTTAAAGCTCATGCGCAGCTCCAAATATAAAAATGTACTTTTCAAACTTGAAAAATGTCTGAAAGTCATCATAAAAATTTCAGTCTTTTTTTTTTTTAAATGTACTTAGTACAAGGTCTATAGCAGTGGTTCTCAACCTTTCTAATGCTGTGACCCCGCAATACAGTTCCTCATGTTGCGGTGACCCTGAAACCAAAAAATAATTTTGGTGGTTATTTCAAAACTGTAATTTTGCTACAGTTACGATTCGGAATGGCTTTAGGCGACCCGTTTTGGTTGTTTAACCCCCACCAGGGTCTCGACCCACATGTTGAGAACCGCTGGTCTATAGGGTCTTACTACTTAAGACTTGGAGTGATCCTTCCTGTTTTTCAGCCTCCCAAGCACTGGGATTACAAGTGTGTGCCACTACATCCAGTCTCATTTGCAATCTCAGCATGCCCCAGGAGCCAGCACAGCAGGCCTGGGATCTCTGCCTAGGTAGGCACTTATTTGTTTACTTACTAAGCAGGTGCTTATTTACTTATTTATTTAAGTTTTTGAGACAAGGTCTTGCTATGCAATTCAGGCTGGCCTTGAGCTCACTTGTAGGTAGCCCAGCCTAGTCTTGAACTAGCAGTGATCCTCCTGCCTCAGCCTCCCAAGTGCTGGTTTTATAGGCGTGTACACAGCAGGAACTTTAATCTGCTAAGCTATCTGGCTGGCCATCTGTCCTATTCTTTTGTTGAATTATTTTACACATAATTCCAATTATGATTCAATGTATTATTTTATGTATTTATGTATTTATTTATTTTGCAGAACAGAGAATTGAACTCAGGCCCTTGTACTTACCAGGCAAGCACATATGCTACCCAACCCTCAATGTATTATTAAGGTTAAAAAACCACTATAAAAAAAAGACGTGATTATTTCCCATTTTTATTTTGTATTATTTCCTATGAGTCTCACAACTGTCCAAAATCCTTTTGGTGGTAAGGGATCTTATTTAAAATACATTAACTTGGTCCGGAGAGATAGCTCAGTGGAATAAGCATTCGCCTGGCAAGCACAGGGTCCTAAGTTCAATCCTTGGTACCACAAAAAATAAATTAATAAAATATATTAACTTACATCTTTATCTTTTTAACTATCTTATTTTTTATTTACATTATGACTGGCTCAGCCAGCCCTGGGGTTGGGGTTGGGGCAGCATGTGTTACTGGGGATTGAACCATGGTCCCTAAGATTGCCTAAGCTTGCCTAAGCAGGTGCTTTAGACCACTGAGCTATCTTGCTGGCCCTAACTTACAGCTTTTTTGACACACTCAAGCCAAGCAAATACATGACACAAAGTAAAAAGCCAAGCAAATACATTATACATACTTTATACAGTACATTTTATGATAAATGTACTCTGATAATCCCTTGCATCAACAAATAAGTTTTTTCTAAAGTCCTTACACTCTTTTTTTCCTACCATCAAGTAATACGAATTTTATTCTGTGGATGGTTGAAACATTTATACTGAAAACAAGATAATTTTTCAATGTTCATACAGAAATCAATGATACTGAAAAATTATCATACAGATAATTTTTCAATGTTCATACAGAAATCAATGATACTGAAAAACTAAATATATTTTGACTTGAAGAAATTAGCTATTAGCTGACATTGTTAAATCTTCTCAATTATGCTGTGCCATAATTTTTTATTTAATATTTTTATTGTATAAATTTAACAATGGTTATATTACATATTTTCATCATCTGTGCCATAATTCTTAATTTTCCCTCAAATATTTCACTCACTCATAATGCAGTGATATAATCTACTTTTTAAAAAGAAAAATATTTTTAAAACTTATCAAAGTTCAATTTGTTTATCACTTTACAAATTAAATATAAAATGAGTTTGTACCTGGCAAAAAGACTGTTATAACCTTTGACATTTCCTCCACAATTTCCTGCCGGGCTTTGAGGTCCTCCTCTGTTATTCCTTGTTCTTTTGCTACTTCAACAATTGCAGCACTTAAAGCAGCCAAGTGAGCAGGGGAAGGAGAGGGCAGAGAACGAAGCTCACTTTCTTCCTGTTTTTCCTATTGTAATGTTTCACAACAACAAAGTTTCTATGTTAATTCCTTATGTTTAGGAGGAAAGGACAGAAATATTCACCTTCTATCATTAGATACAAAATATCTGCGGTACAAAAGCGAACAAAAGAGGGCTGGAGATTTAGCTCAGCAGCTCCAGAGCCTGCCTGACAGGTGCTGGATCCTGAGAAAAGAAGTGAACAAAAGAGAAAAAAACCTCCACTTTTGCAAAGTAGGGTTCAAGGAATAGAAGTTACTGTTTGGGAGTTGTTTTGTTTTCGTAGAACTGGGAGCTGAACTCAGTACCTACATACTAAGTGACATCACAAATTCTATTTTTTTGAAGATCAATAAATTGCCCAGGTTGGGCTGGAATTATCAAATCTTCCAGCCTCAACCTCCCAGAGTGCTGGGATTACAGACAGCTGTTATTAGTTTGGTGCTCCCCCTAGTGGACTAATTTTCAATCTAGTTTTCAATTCTTGCTCATAAAAACTTCAATCCTCCAATTTTCTTATTCCCCAGTCCAAATTCAACTACCAACTCCAGTGAAAAGCTGCTGCCCTGCTATTCTGGTGCATACAGAAGTCTGCTTCAAGCCTTAGCCAATAAATCTTCCTGGTTTTAATTTACCTGACAGATGGGTGCCATGATGCCCATCTTTTGTTCTACTGTATATTCTGCATAAATTCTGTACTTCTACTTCAGAACTAACACGCTATAAAGTCAACAGTTTGGTGGTATTTTTCTTGCAGCGAAAGTAAGATTCTTTCTTTCTTTCTTTCTTTCTTTCTTTATTTCTTGTTTCAGAACTTTTGTTTGTTTTTATGGCCAGGTCAGCCTGCCCTGAGGGCAGGGCTGGCACAGCATATGGTGTCGGGGATTGAACCAAGGTCTCTGCAGCCACCTAAGCTTTCCTAAGGAAGCGCTTTAGACCACTGACCCACCCTGCTGGCCCTGAAAGTAAGATTCTTAAGTATAGAAAAGGATTTCAATCATATCTAACTGGCATATATGGGTGTCACATCCTAAATACTACCCGCACATCTGAAGTGTTGTCAACTTTTTTTTTTTTTTTTTTTGTCTTTTTGAGACAGGGTCTCACTATGCAGTTGAGGCTGGCCTTGAGCTCACTTTTGTAGCCCATGCTGCTCTCGAACTCGAACTGATCCTCCTGCCTCAGCCTCCCAAGTGCCAGGATTATAGGTGTGCGCCACCACACCCAGCTCTTGTCAACTATTAATAATTCATTTTTGTCCGTTATTTTATCCCATGCTTAGTATGTTAAAACAACCTATAGTCTACTAAAGCTCTGAAAGCCCATGTAAGCTAAGAAGCTAACAAGGGACTGTGCTGTATAAGCAGTGATATATATATATCAATATATATATATATCAATATATATATATATTGTTTATTTTCAGACAGCTTCTCTCTATGCAGTTCAGGCTGGTCTTGAACTCAGTATGTATCCAGGCTTGCCTCAAACTCTCAGTGATCTTCCTGGCTCAGCCACCTGAGCGCTGGATTACAGGTGTATGCTACCACACCAGATAATTTATAAACCCATTTACCAGATTAATTTTTAAATGTATATTAACAAATCAGGCATGGTGGCGCACACTTGTAATCCCAGTACTCAGGAGGCTAACAGGAGGATTATTGTGAATTCAAGACCAGCCTAGGCTATAAAGTAAGTTCAAGGCCAGCCTGAACTCCACAGTGAGACCCTATCTCAAAAAGACACACACACACACACACACACACACACACATGAAATGTACATTACCAATCTAGAAAAAACATAGGAACATACACAGAAGAAAATTACTGACAATCTTATAATCTTCCTTAACGTAACCAACTACTTCATTTATTTAGTATCACAAGCATTTTCTGTTAACAATTTTTAGCCAAGAATTAATCTCTTAATTTTTTTTCTTTAGAGAAACAAATCGCTGGGCATGGTGGTGCATGCCTATAATCCCAGCACTTGGGAGCCTGAGGCAGGAGGATTGGTGTGAGTTCAAGACCAGCCTGGGCTACAAAAGTGAGCTCAAGGTCAGCCTGAACTGCATAGCGAGACCCTGTCTCAAAAAGAAAAAAAGAAAAAGAGAGAGAGAGAGAGAGAGAGAGAGAGAAATCTCTTGACTTTTAAGACACAGGGCTCCCCATGAAATAATCAAAATTAACTGCCTTCCCAACTATGCAGATATAATTAAGCAAAAACTTTGATTCATTTCCAATTTAACTCATTGATGCCATATTCAGTCTCAATATAAGTAAAGCTTATCTTAGATATAGCACCATGACACAGAGGGGATTGAACCCAGGCTTTTGGCGCTAAACTACATCCACAGCTCTTCTTCTATGTTTAATTTTTAGGAAGGGCCTCACTAAGTTACTCAGGCTGGGACTGAATTTGCTATCTCCCAGCCTCAACCATAATACAGAATTATCAAATATAGTGGATTAGTCAAACTTTTTTGTAAGTTTCTGTGACCATTTCTATGATTCTTACAAAGTTGTGGGTAATTATCTGCAATTTCAGGGATAGTTTTTAAAAAATATTGTCAAAAGAATTAATAGCACTATACTTGCCAGCATGATGGTGAATGTCTGTAATTCCACCACTCAGGAGGCTGAGACAGGAAAACTGCTGACAAATTGAAACCAGCCTAGACTACATAGTGAATTCAAGACCAGCCTGAACTACATAGCAAGACCAGTCTCAATCAAACAAACAAACAAAAAAGCCCCATGCTTAAATGAAAAAATCCTAAGAGTAGCTAGCTACAATATTATATAAAGATCCCCAGCACCATACATACATGAAAACATGAAGTATCACAAAATATTCTGAATTATATTGTTAATTTTCATGAAAATAGGAACATAAAAGATGACCAAGGAATATAACCATATACCTAAGTTATTAATAAGCCTATGCTACTTTCTTTATGATAATTTCATCAAATGTTTTCATGAAAAATTCACATTACTTATCATCCTCATATGTTTTTCTTTTTTCCAGTATCAGTGATTTAACTTAGGACCCTGTGCTTGCCAGGCAAGTGCTTATTCTACTCAGCTATCTCCCTGGCCTTCTCATATCTTTTTATTTATTTTTTTTGTTTTGTTTCTTTCAGGACTGGGGTTTGAACTCACGGCCTAGCACTTGTCAGGCAGGCACCTGTGCCGCACAGCTATCTCTCCAGCTCCTCTCTCATATCTTGATAGCCTCATATATGCATTGTCACAAATACTACCAGTATGTTATCCCTGTCCATATGCAACTCACATTCTAGCTAAAAGGAAAAAAATATACATACATATATGCCAGATAGTACTATTTGAGAAAAAAAAAATTCAAAAGAAAAACAAAATACGGTACAGTTATAGAAGGATGAGAAAATGGCATTATATTAGAATAGTGTGGACAAAAAGGCCATGTCAATCACTTAAGTGGAGACTGGAACAAAGTGAAGGAGAGTGACATTTGAATTTCTGGAAGAAAGCAATCCAGACAGTAAAAACAGCAAATGCAAAAGACAGTGGTAATGGCAGGGTAATTAATGAGACTGACTAGTTAATCAGAAATCAAATACTGTACAATCTTATAGGACATCAAGTTTTATTTGAAATTTTGAAGACAATAAAGAAACAAGAACAGAAAATAACATGATAGGACATATTTTATTGTTTTGTTTTGTTTCTCTTTTTGAGATAGGGTCTCACCACACAGTTCAGGCTGGCCTCCAACTCACTTTGAGACCCAGGCTGGTCTCAAAACTCCCAGCAATCCTCAGGACTCAGCCACCCAAGTGCAGGAATTATAGGCATGTGCCACTACACCTGGCTTGATATAACATATTTTAAAACAGCAACCTAAATTGCTAAAATGGGACCAAACTGTAGGGGCTAACGGAAATAAATTAATTAATACAGTAAAAGAAAGTAGTAGCTGAATTTAAGGCAGAAGGTAAAAGTGAGTGATAAGTTTCTAAACTTACAACACATGTTAATGGTAAATTGAAGTTAAAATTTCCTAGGATTGGCTATTGGTTTGAATATGAAGTTGGAGAAAATAATTAGTTGCACACACCTATAATACAGGCTAGGGCAGAAAGATGGCAATATAGTGATTTAATCAGATTCCATGTCAGAATTTTAAAATGGAAAAACTTTTAAAGTTTAAAAAAAAAAGGAAAAAGTCTAGTACTACATGTTGAAAAGACCCAGGGTTCAAAAATAAATAAAAATAAAAATTAAAAAAGTAGTTAGAGGAAGAAAGAAAGATGAATCAGTAATAGCATAAAGGTGTTTTGCCCTAAGCACTAGAAAGTGGTACGTTCTTTGGAGGTGAAAAAAAAAAGATCAATGTAAGACATTAATGGAAGATCAATGTAATAAATTTTTTTTAAATTTTTTTTTATTTTATTTTTTCTTGTTTCAGAACTTTTGTCTGTTCATTCATTTTTGTTTTTATGGCTGGCTCAGCCTGCCCTGAGGGCAGGGCTGGCGCAGCATGTGGTACCGGGGATCAAACCGCGGTCCCTGCGGTCGCCCAAGCTTTCCTAAGCAGGCGCTTTAGACCACTGAGCCATCCTGCCGGGCCCCTATCAATGTAATAAATATTAACAGAATAAAAAAACCTGTATGAACATCTCAACTGATGCAGAAAAAATAAAATCCAATGGTCAATAGATTAGGAAAAGGAAACTAAGGTAATATAATAAAGGTCATATATGAAAAACTACTAACAAAATACTAAATGCCAAAAAAATTAAGCTTTCCCCTAAGAACAGAAGAAAGGCAAGAATTCTTGTTTTTGCCTCTTCTATTTCCAGTAGTTCAAGCTAGAGCAATTAGGCAAGAAAAATAATAATAAAAGACATCTAAAGTGGAAAGGTTATAAAAATTTATGTTTGCAAATAGAATAATTGTATGAGTAAAAAACCCTAAAAATTACACCCAGAAACTGGTAAGAGTTCAGCAGTAAGACACAAAGTCAGCACAGAAAAATCAACTGCATTCCTACACACAATGAACGATCTGAAAAGGAAATTAACAATTCCATTTATAATAACCTCAAAAAGAATAAAATACTAAGAAATTACATAACGAAAATAAAATATTTAGATAATAGAAACTATAAAACACTACTCAACAAGTTAAAGACAAACAGAAATATATTTTATATTCATACATTGAAAAACATATTGTAAAATATTAATATCTTAATATCTAAAAATTGAGTAAAATGACTATCAAAATCCCACTGATCTTTTTTTTTTTTTTTTTAACAGAAATAGAAAAATCTTGGGACCAGCAAGATAGCTCAGCAGTCTAAAGAGCCTGCTTAGAAAAGCTTAGGAAACCACAAGGACTGTGGTTTGATCCATGGCACCACATGCTGCATCAGCCCCACCCCCAAGGCAAGCTGAGCTGGCCATTAAATAAATAAACAAACAAACAAATAAGTATTTTTAAAAATTAAAAAAGGAGCAAGGCAAACCTCTTTCTGTCCCTTATATTGTAACCAGGCTACAGGGATTTTAGGGCACTGCCAAATCAATCAGATGACTGATTTAGTAATCACCGACCTTAATTCTGGCACCCTTAATCCTAGCATTGCTCAAAGAATCAATCACACACTCTAGATTCAGCCCTGTATAAAAAGCCCCCGACCTGTGAGGCCTGAGATGGGCATCTACAAGCAAGCCATGGCAGAGATTCTTCCAGTCTAGACACTAAGAAGTTCTGTGTGAGCACCAGGCATCATTAACACAGCTCTTTTTTGTATCAGGAAGGCTTTTTCTCAAGCATTTACCAATCAGCATTGTGTTGTATACTCTAAAAATAGATCTCTAAATTTCTTTTCCTGCCATCCCTAACCAACTTGAACTCTCTAAACTCTTTAAGAACTCTCTTTTGGCGGGGTAGATTGCTTAGTGGCATAAGTGCCTGCTTGGTAAGCACAAGATCCTGAGTTCAATTCCCAGTACCAAAAAGAAAAAAGATATCTCTTTAACTCTGGAAAGTTACTGAGCTCCCCTTCAATTGGCTTCCCCTATATACATTGGACTCATCACATTTTATTCATAGACTATCTTTTGTTCTTTAAAAACCACTGTTTATTTCTCCCCCCATTATTTCACAGGGAAAGTAAATCTAATCATTTGTTAATCCAACATCAACAGAACCAGAAGTCTTTCACGGCTACTCTAAGTTTCCTTTTCATTTTGGTTGAGTGGTTGCTTTTGTAATGTCTAATATTTCCCTAAAATGTGCATAGATGTAATTTTCTTTTTTTTTTTTTTTTTGCTTTTTTTTTGAGACAGGGTCTCACTGTGCAGTTCAGGCTAGCTTTGAGCTCACTTTTGTAGCCCAGGCTGGTCTCGAACTCACAACGATCCTCCTGCCTCAGCCTCCCAAGTGCTGGGATTACAGGCGTGAGCCACCACGCCCGGCTCATAGATGTAATTTTCTTTTTAAATTTCTTGCTTGGAAATTTACTCCCTGAGCTTTCTGAACTAATGATTACCATCTTTGAACATTTCCACAAAATTCAGAGTTATTTCCTAACCTAATTTTTCTCAGTTCGCTAAAAGACAGGTTTGTACTAACATTGTTTGGATCATTAAATGCTGATATCTTGTAATTAATTTAAAATGGACAATATGCAATGTACTAACCACTGTTATCTTCCTATCATAGTGCTGTGGAAATTTAGTTTTTGGTTGTTTTTTTTTTTTTTTTCTTTTTTTTTGGTTGTTTCTTTAAAATAAAAAATTTTAAAAAGAAAAGAAGTCAGGCCATGGTGGTGCAGGCCTGTAGTCCTAGCACTTGGGAGGCTGAGGCAAGAGGATCGGTGTGAGTTTGAGACCAGCCTGGGCTACAAAAAGTGAGCTCAAGGCCAGCCTGAACTGCATAGTGAAATCCTGTCTCAAAAAGACAAAAAAAAAAAAAAAAAAAGGAAAGAAAAAATTTTATCTGTCCTCTGCGAATATTAGAGACTTTAGAAAAATAGAGTAAGGAGACAATCAGATTGTAGTCATTTATGTTTTCTAATCAAGGTATGCAGGGCTACTATGGGAACACAGGAAAGTATCTAGGCCAGACTTACAAGAAGGATTAGGTAAGACTACTTATTGCCAGAGAGATAGCTCAGCAACATAAGTGCCTGCCTGGCAAGAACAAGGTCCTCAGTTCAATCCCCAGTAACAAAACAAAACAAACAAACAAACAAAAAAAACGGGAGTGGGGGGTAGGGGGCTGGAGGACATTTCTCAGAGAAGGTATCTGACCTGAAATTTAAAGAGATAAGAGGTTACACAGTATTAGTATCATAACTGTAAAAAGAAAATATTCTTCTCTACAGTAACAAAATATTTTATATTTTCCAAGTCCAAAGTTTATGAGGCTGTGTATGGTCCAAACATCTCCAACTATGACCACTTTGCCACTAGTTCATTGCTCCAGACTTAAGTTCTTTGTTCCTCACATGCTATGTACATCTCTCTCGACACCTTTACTCATGCAAATTTATGAAAAATGCTCCTCATTTCTTTTTCCCTTTTATAAAACCACTACTTCTGCACTGAGATGGCAATTGAGACTGGGCGTGGTGGTGAGTGCCTATAATCCCACCTCCTGGGAGGTTGTAAACAGGCGGATCACTAAGAGTCTGATCTAGTAGTGAGACCCTGAACACCCTGTAGACCCGTTCCCTAAAACAAAAATAAAAAAAATTGCCGGCATGGTGGTGCATGCCTATAATCCCAGCACTTGGGTGGCTGAGGCAAGAGGATCAGTGGGAGTTTGAGACCAGCCTGAGCTAAAAAAGTGAGCTCAAGACCAACTTGAACTGTACAGTGAGACACTGTCTAAAAAGACAAAAATAAATAAAAATAAATAAAACCACTACTTCAAGGTTCAACTCATACACCATTTTTTCCAAGAAAGTTTTACTGTAGACCAAGCAAAATATTCTTACATAGCCAGGATTATATTCCTGTAATCTTAGCACTAAGGAAATTGAGGCAGAAAGATCATTGCAAGTTTGAGGCCAGCATGGACTACAAAGTGAATTCAAAGCCACTCTGAACTACACAGTAAAACCTTGTCTTAAAAAAATAAGAATTATAAAATCCATGCACATTTCCCACCTTAATAAGTCTCATTACACTTTTACCTATATTCACTTGAAGAAATTCTAAGGACAGGAGAAACTATGATGATCATTTACCACTACCTAGACCTAGCATGCAAGTACTCTACAAATATTGGCTAGATGGGCAAATTATACCTGATAGCTTTAATCTAAGGCACAAACATTCCTAAGGATGAGTAAACTAGCACAAGAATGTTCCTCTCCAGACCAAATAAGAAGGCAAATAATTGCCAGACCAAATAATTGCCAAATAAGAAGGCAATCACAGCTTTCAAATTACCACTTTAGTTATAAAGACTAGAAAAATGCCACATTTTTAGGTACAAAGTATCTAATATAGTTTCACCAACCAAAAAGATACATTTTTTCTTTTAAAAAAGGTATTTTTTTTTTTTTTTTAAAAACTTACCAAAATATTTTTCTTATGTCGTTTCTCTTTTATATGTTTATGAGCTCCCTGGATGTTTTCAATGTGAATTAAGCAAAGTTTGCATAGATATCGGCAATTGGTATACTCTGGTGATCGCTGAAGAGACAAGTTTGAAAATGCATTATTTATAGAAAACAAATGAATAAATTATTGATCATAATGAAAAATGCAATTATATAAATACAATTCAGAAAAAAAAGCACTGAGTTATATTTTTAATAAACCGGTACTCACATACCTAGTTGTCCTTAATAGTTACCATATGAAATTACATAATAATTTCAAGCATATAATAACAATTAAGTATGTTTAGTACTCATGTAATAATTTCAGAACCCAATGAAGACTAAGGCAGACTTTCTACTTAGTTTTATTATAATACTGTCCCTAAAACTGATTTTAATTTTTTTTACCTTTTATTTTTGGTAGGACCAGGGTTCAAACTCATGACCTTGCACTTGCCAGGCAGGTACTTGTGCCAAGGAGCTATCTCCCCGGCCCTCCCTAAAACTGATTTTAAACTTCACTTGTTCATTACCATAAAAAAATAAATCTACCCTCAGTATGGATTTCAAAATATGGAAAGCTGAGTTCTAAAAACACTCCGGGGGCTGCGGAAATAGCTCAGGGCACAAGTGCCTGCCTGGCAAGTGTAAAGTCCTGAGTTCGATCCCCGGTTCTGAAAAAAAAAATAAATAAAAACACTCCAAGTTAATCAGGATATCACGGGAGTAAATGTTTAACATCTTGAAGTAACTATTCTGAGAGGAATGACAATTTTGACACACAAAAGTATCAGTCACAATGTTTAACTCATTATATATATATTCTTAAAGAAACACTAGTTACTGACTGCCTAAGCGTCAGCAGTTATGCTAGTTGTTTAATATACATACAATTTGTGGTTTTAATTTGCCTAGTGATCCAGTAAGATCAGTATTATTTTCATTCTACAGTTAGAAACAAAAGGCCATAAAGCTTGTAACTTTCATAAGGCTATGTAACAGTAATAACTACTCAATACTGAACTGTATATCTGAACCTAAAGCCAACATTCTACCACAAGACTGAACAATACAAAGATACATTTCTTTTTCTGCAGTATTAGTACAGAGGTGCCTTGGTTCATAAACACTTTTATTCGTGAACCATTTAGTTTATAAATGGACGCATTTGGCAAATTTGGTTTTATTGACAAACTGTATATTGGGTAACAAATACAACTGAGGTCATCTTTCCCAGAATCGCCAAACAAATTAAATTCATAAACTGAGGTACCACTGTATTTTTTCATAGAGATAAAAAGCTAATACAACATTTGTGTAATATATTTGTAATTCACTGTGTATTTGTTTTGTTTTTTTGGCAGAACCTGGGATCAAACTGAAGACCTTGCACTTGCCAGGCAAAACACTATACAAGACGTACAAATATACAATAAATAGATGATTACTTTTCTTGAGGCAGGGTCTCAGTTGCTAAACTGCAAAGGATTTAGATACTTTATTTATTTATTTATTTATTTATTTATTTTTGTCTTTTTGAGACAGGGTCTCACTATGCAGTTCAGACTGGCCTTGAGCTCACTTTGGTAGCCCAGGCTGGTCTCGAACTCGCACCCATCCTCCTGCCTCAGCCTCCCAAGTGCTGGGATTACAGGCGTGCGCCACCACGCCCAGCTTAGACACTTAACTTTAAAACAAGGTTTCTAGCACCTTACATGGAACTAAGCTATGTTTAGTTTTTATTTCACAGTGATCTTCAGTATGCAATAGGCTCTGGAATAAGTAATCTCTGATCTAAAAGTACACAATTTTCTTTAAACTGGAAACATGCCACCCCCCAAAAAAAAACTCAGATGGGTGTGGTGGTGCATGCCTATAATCCCAGCACTTGAAAGGCTGAGGCAGGAGGATCAGTGCAAGTTTTGAGACCAGCTTGGGCTACAAAAGTGAGCTTACTGCCAGCCTGAACTACATAGCAAGACCTTGTCTCAAAAACACAAAGAAAGAAAAAAAGAAAACATTTCTAAAGATACCTGCTAACAACACAACAACTCTATTAGGTTCTCCATTTTACTGGCAAAAACTAAATCTCAGGAACTAATGAACTTGTCAAGGCAACAAGAAAATACATTTAGCTCAATCTAATCATTTCAACTCTTTATTATAATTTTTTCACGTCAACTTTAAGACAACTGGCTAAGAGCCAGCCAGATAGCTCAACAGACTAAAGCACCTGCTTAAGCAGAGTGCAGCAACCAGGGTTTAATCCCTGGCCTGCCATGCCAGTCCTGCCCTTAGGGTGTGCTGAGATTGTGATTGAGACTGGACATGGTGGGGCATGCCTGTAATCCCAGCTCCTGGGAGGCTGAAAACAGGAGGATCACTTTGAGTCCAATCTGTGTAGTAGACCCTGTAGACCCTGCCCTAAATACAGAAAGAAAAAAAAAAAAAGGTTAAGCCACTGAAGAGAATGCTACCTCTTCAGTTCGTAACCCAACAATTTCTTTATTCACTAAGTATTTTCTGTGTTCACATTTCTAGGAACTTTAAATAGCAATAAACAAACAGAAATGCCTATATGCATGAATTTGCACTCTAATGTGGCAAAATGGGTAATAAGTAAATATAAAAATGAATAAGAATGAGATGGGAGAATTACTGCTAATTCAAAATAGAGTCACCACTATTTTGTCTTTGTTTTATTTGCTTGTTCAAAGCTCTTGTTCATAAAAGTGATTTGAAGGAAACAGTCTTTAGCTATATGGATAATTTGATATATATAGTGCCAAAGCAAGCACATGTATGGTATTTGGGAACAGAAATTCTTTTTTTTTTTCTTTTTATTATGTTATGGCCAGCTCAGCCTGCCCTGGAGTTGGGGGTGTATAGCATGTGGTACTGAGGATCAAATTGCAGTGTCTGTGGTTGCCTAAGCTTGCCTAAGCAGGTGCTTTAGACTGCTGAGCTATCTTGCCAGCCCGGGAACAGAAATTCTAACCAGAGGAAAAAGTGAATTATAAGGCATGTCTTAAGACAGAAATGTGCCTAAAATACATGAAAAAAATATATGAATTCTAACATGCCTAAAAGAAAGTATAATAGGGGCCAGTTTACAAAGGCATTTATAAGAACTTGGCTTCTATTCTAAATGTGAAGGAAATCCACAGAAAGGTTTGTAACAGAAATGTATGTGTAAGACCTAAACTCTATTTTAGAAGGATCATTTGCCTTTACTCTTAAAAGACAAGATAACCTAGCCGGGCGTGGTGGCGCACGCCTGTAATCCCAGCACTCGGGAGGCTGAGGCAAGGAGGATCGATGTGAGTTCGAGACCAGCCTGGGCTACAAAAGTGAGCTTAAGGCCAGCCTGAACTGCATAGTGAGACCCTGTCTCAAAAAGAAAAAAGAAAAGAAAAAAAAAAAAACAAAAACAAACAAACAAAAAAAAACAAGATAACCTTATTATAGTCTTTAGCATACTATAATAAGCCAGATGAGACAGAATAAGAGTGGAGGACATAGTAAAAGAGTTGGAAACTTATACAGGCACCAAGCATGGACGTACATGCCTATAATCCCAGCAATTAGGAGACTGAGAGAGGAGGATCCTTATTTTTTTTTTTGTACCAGATTTTGAACTTAGGACCTTGAGTATGCCAGGCAGGCCCTGTGCCACTGAGCTATATCCCGGGCCCTCCTTATGCATTTGAGGCCAGTTTGGCTATATAACAAGCTTAAGGTCAATTTGAACTATGGAGTGAGTGACCTTACCTCAAAAATTAAAATAAGTAAGAGCTATACATCTGTCGAGGCAAGCACAAGGACCTAGGTTCAATGCCCAGTACCACATGCATACTGACCCCAATCCAGGCAAACAAAGCCAGTCACCAAGACACCAGGCGGGCACCCTGGGGAGGTGTAAAACAGGAGGATCACTAGCAGTCACAGCTGCATAGTGAGACCTATAGCAAATATATAAAACTTAAGTAAATAATAAATAAGAGCTATACTGATGGAGTATAACTAAAGGAATCATAAAATCAATCATACACATTTTTAAATTATAAAATGTTAGTAGACAAAGATATGTCTACATTTTTTCATTAAAAAGGGCTTGGCCAGGGCCAACAAGATAGCTCAGCAGTCTAAAGTGCCTACTTAGGAAAGCTTAAGCAACCACAGAGACCGTGGTTCAATCCCTGGTACCACACGCTGTGCCAGCCCCATCCCAAGGGTAGGCTGAGCAGGCCATATAATTAAAAAAAAAAAAGAAAAGGAAAGGAAAAAAAGGGGGGCTTGGTCAGGTGTGGTGGTGCACATCTATAATCCCAGCGCTCAGGAGACTGCAGCAGAAGGATCACTGCAAATTCTGGGCTACAAAAGTGAGCTCAAGGCCAGCCAGTCTAAACTGCATAATGTAACCCTGACTCAAACAGACAAAACAAAAGAAAAGGAAAAAAGAAAAGAAAGCAAAGCAAAGCTTGGCAAAAAAAAAAAAAAAGCCAGGAGAGGTGGCACACGGCAGTAATCCCAGCACTTGAGAGACTGAGGCAGGATTATCAGTGTGAATTTGAGACCAGCCTGGGCTACAAACGTGAGCTCAAGCCCAGCCTGCACTACATAGCAAGACCCTATCTCAAAAAGACAATACATACATACATACATACATACATACATACATAAGCAAGCAAGCAAGCAAGCAAAGCTCGGTAGAGACCAGGTGTGGTGGTGGTACACACCTGTAAACCCAGCACTTAGAGGAGGCTGAGGAAGGAAGATTCCTGAAATTTGGAGGCCAGCCTGGATTACACAGGGAGTCCATGTCCCAAAAAAAGCAAACAAAAAAGCTTAGTAGAATACTGAATGAGAAGCCTACAATGATAATCTCAATGGACTTTTAAGTATCACTGAAGCCTGTTTTTATCTCCTTATAATAAAAGTACCATAGCTGATGCAATAGTTCAATCCTACAAAGTTGATTTTTTTTTAACTTACTTTATTTGCTTGCTTGCTTGCTTATTTATTTATGGCTCAGCCTGCCTTGGGGGGTGGGGCTGGTGCAGCATGTGGTGCTAGGGATTGAACTGTGGTCGATGAGGTTGCCTAAGTTTGCCTAAACAGGCGCTTTAGACCACTGAGCTATCTCACCGGCCTACACATAATTTTTATTTAGGGTCTACTATATGCTGAGCCATGTGGCCAGAACATCACTTACACTATTTAATCCTTACAACAGCTCCATGATGTTATGAGGTTAGTTTTATCAGATTCATTTTATTGATGAAAAAATTGAGGTTTATAAGGTTATATAACATACCCAATGTTATACAACTAGTAAGTAACAGAGCTGACCCAGTGACTCAAATATCCATCCATGCAGTTGACCCCTATGCTCAGTATCTCTAACTGTAGAACTAAAGCTATGTGCAAGGTACTTAGTAAGCAAAAAAACCACCATCATGAAGTTTCTAGTTTCACAGTAAAGACATATGAAAAAGCTTAAGTATCTGTTTATTTGCCATTAAACAGATCAATGTTTAAACTTCTACAGATAAGCTAAAATAAAGATTTCTGTGCATGGAAATTATAAGCACCTCCAAGACAATACTTAACATTCACTAAAGGAAAATCTATCCTCTGATCTAATGGTTTGGATGTGTATCTTCTTTGGTACAGTGCAAAAACGCACATCTTTAACACCATTAACCCAAGGATCTGATAAATTAAAAGGTAGGATAACACTCAATGTCTAATGTTCCTATCAATAAATGTTAAGTGCTCTTAATTGAAAGCAAAGCTTAGAGGGCATGAGACATAAACTGGTATAAGGAAAAAAAACGGGCACAATGACTTTACATCACTGTTGTAGGTCTAACTTTGACAATAAATAAAGTATTTCTAATGCTCCCAAGCTTTCCTTCCACCCTAAACAACTTCTACAATCATCAAATACCCATTTAACCCCAATCTCTTTCTTCTCCTAAAAAACTGACTTTGCTTGCTTCATTCATATGTATTCTCTCATCTAGCTCCCTGCTTACTTTTCTTGAAAATATATTTCCACATGTCCTTTTTTTTTTTTTTTTTAATTTACTTTTTTTCTTGTTTCAGAACCCCCGCCTGTTTATTTATTTATTTATTTATATGGCCGGCTCAGCCCGTCCCAAGGGCAGGGCTGGCGCAGCACGTGGCACCAGGAATCGAACCATGGTCCCTGCAGCCTCCCAAGCTTTCCCAAGCAGCCGCCCTAGACCACTGAACCATCCTGCTGGGCCCCTCCACATGTTCTTTATACATGCCCCCATAATACTGTACATATGCCTAAAACACTCTTTCCCTATCCATCTGATAAACTCCTTTCCAGCCTTTCCTTGAGATGTCCTGCAAATGTCACCTCTTTAAGCAGAATTGGTAAATTGAAAATTCTGGAAACTCAAGTTAGTCACTCTTTTGTTTATGATCCTATTTTTAAATCTTACTATTATTTTTATACTATTGTTATTATTGTTTGCTTACATATCTTTCTGTAGTAAACTTTTAGAAAATCGGTATGTTTTTCAAAGTTATCAGGCCTGCTCCAATTGAACCATTTATTATCAGATCATGATATATAAAAGGCATTCAATGTTTATCTTCACAATGGACATTTCCAGTAATAACTACTAATTCCAGGCTTAGGAAGGGAAATTCAGAGGACCAAGTAAAAATAGAAGTTACTAAAATAGCTAATTATAAAAAAGATTTATCTCTAAGTAGGAATTATAAGACTAAATACACACATAAACTCCTATATTCTAAATTCTACTCCTTGATATTCCTCTTTCATGTGGTAAATGATCTGACCTAAATTCTATTAATAATCCCGGATTTCCTTTTACACTCAGGTATCATCTCGTCTACCTAAACCATACAAAAATCGTATCACTTCCTTCCTCACTTCAACCCACTCCACTGTAGTAGAGATTAAACCCAGTGCTTCACACTGGTCTCAAACAATCTAGGCAAGCATTCCACCACCAAGCTACATTCTCCAGCTCTTTTCCATCTTTTCTTGGATTTCAAGCAGGATGACTTATATCCTTGTGTGCACATTCACAAATATCTTAAAATCTATTTGTCAATAGTATGATTTGTGATTATTTCCTTCAACACCTAAGTAGTGTTTTTGTTGTTCAGGCTAGCAGTGTGGATTTCTAGGTTAAGAAATTAATCAGTGCAAAGAAACAAGATACCAGTGGCTAAAATAGTTCCCAGTTTATAATATTCAGTAAATACAGGAGGGAAAAAGGGGAGAAAGGAAAATGTCTAAGCAACATTTGTTAGCTTATTTCATCAACCCAAATGTTTAACTTCTAATAGAAAATATGCCATTTTCACCAATATATCCCCATTATCTAGTATAGTACCTAGCACACAAGAAGTGCTCAATGTCTATTTAATGAGAGAATAAATCAGAGGTCAACAAGCAATCTGTGAAGAGCCAAACTAACATTCTGGTAAATATTTCACGCTTTGGAAAACTATCATTTTATGCTTTGCAGGCCATATGTTCTCTTTGGCATCTACTCAACTTTGGCATAGTAGGATGAAAGCAGCTATAAATAAAATATAAACTGATAAGCAATACTGTGTTGTAATAACTTTGTTTACAAAAAAAGGAGGTTATTTTACCATATTCAAACAACGCAAGGAAGTAGGCCATTGTCTGCTGATCCCTGCAATGAATAAATGAAGTCAGACTCACAATGTAATTGCTGAACAAAGGAAGAAAGGAGAAAAGAGGGAGAGAAGGACAAAAGAAAAAAGGAAATAAGGACAGATGAATACACATGTCATATCAGTGAAAGAAAAATAAAAAAAGCTATGCTTAGAGGGAAAGTTATAAAATACACATTTTCCTCAAAAAACAAAACAAAACAAACAAACAAAAAAAAAAAAACACCTAAAACAACACAGCATACTTTCTCAAGTCGAAAGATGTGATCTCTTTCTAAACGTTCTTCTGCTTGCTTTAAGCCTAGCCGTTGTTCAGGTGTTAATGAAGATTCATCTATCACAGTAGCATTTTCTAAATAATCCATCTCTGAAGAATTTTCTTTATTACATTCATCATTCTTCATTTTCCCTAGAAAAGGAAACAATTAGCATCATGAAAATAGTAAATTTTTAAGAAATTAATGAAAAAGAGATATTCAACTTATACAGAAAAATATTTGCTCCTTATATTTTCCTCAGTTGTACAAGTTGTTACATATATACGAAATAAGAGATATACATGACATCGACATGCTCAAAGACCAGCCTGGGTCTGTGGGCTCAGTGACAACAATATCTACTAACATCCACAAAACTCTTAGTTCAATCTTTAGGATACACACACACACACACACACACACACACACACACGAACACAAAAGCTACTTCACAGGTTAAATGTCCTCCTCTTTCTCCTAAAAGACAAATGTAACTGGAATATAGAAGTACATCTCTGAAGTAAATCTGACAAAAAAAAAATTTGAGTCCCCAAAATTAGTCACTAAACTTGCTAGCAATATAAATATAAATGATACACAATTAACCATAAACCCATATAAGACTTTTTCCTTACTTTCACTGAACTCAAAAAGAATCTCTCAGCCGGGCGTGGTGGCTCACGCCTGTAATCCCAGCACTCGGGAGGCTGAGGCAGGAGGATTGGTGCGAGTTCGAGACCAGCCTGGGCTACAAAAGTGAGCTCAGGACCAGCCTCAACTGCATAGCGAGACCCTGTCTCAAAAAAAAAAAAAAAAAGTGAAAAAAAAAAAAAAAAAAAAAAAAGAATCTCTCTACCATGTTAATATTTTCGTTTGCAGCTCTGCCTAACTGGGTTACTCTGAATGCAGCTAGCTAGCTCTTTTCACATTTGCCTAGAGCACTAGTAATATGTACCTGGCATCAGTGTGATTTTTTTTAAGGCAAATTGAATGTTATTTTAAAGTACTTAAAAATGGGGCTGGCGAGATGGCTCAGCCATCTAAAGCACCTGCTTAGGCAAGCTTAGGTAACTACAGGGACCCAAGTTCAATCCCGGGCTCCACATGCCACGGCAGCTCCACCCCCAGGGCAGGCTGAGCCGGCAATAACATAAACAACAAAAAACAACAACAAAAAATAGATGAAAATAAAGTATTTAAAAGACTTTCAGATGGTTTAAAATTAAGTCTAAACTTCCTAGCATACTACACTCAGCCCTGTGTCCTCATGAAAGCAGTAAACACATTAAGTACAAGAATTCTAAGTTATCATAAATACTATAAAAGAAAAAATTAAAGAACTAAGAGACCAACTTGAGATATGGAAGTCAGAGGGTGCCCTTCTGAGAAGAATTTAAGAGAAGTAGAGCTGACTTGTTTGTGTGAGCTAGATATATCAGATAGATGTATCACCTCTGATCCTGCCTTCACAGTTTTCACTTTTTTCATACCAAATTCCTAAATTTAACACTGTCTTTATATGCTATTCCCTCTTCTATCAAGGCCCTTACCTACCTTTGCTACAAAATTCAGCTTATGTAAACCTGCACCTGAAGCCATATTGATATTCTCTACACTCCCACAGCACCTTCTATTATCTCACATTTACAAAATAATGGGTTATACTTACTTATTCATCTATTTCTACATTAGATGTTGGATTCTTTGAAGGTATTGAGCAAGTCTCATCTAATTTTGTACATTCAGATTTTTTCTACAACGTCTAGGCCAAAGTTTATATTTTAAAGTATTTGAAAGTATTCTAAAACCACTTCAGACTAGAGGTGTAGCTCAGTGGTAGAGCACCTGCCCTTTTTTGCACTAGCCCTTGTTTTAGTGTGGGAGGAGGGAGAAATGCTTACGATCAGTAAATCTCTCCACTTTTCAAAAGCCAACTGCATGTCATCTAATGGAACCATGACAATCTATTTTACCCTTGAACATTTTAATTTTCTTTTTTTTAAATTTTATTTATTTTTTTCTTGTTTCAGAACCTTTGTTTGTTTATTCACTCATTTTTATGGCCGACTCAGCCCACCCCGAGGGCAGGGCTGGCGCAGCATGTGGTGCCGGGGATCGAACCGCCATCCCTGAAGCTGCCCTAGCTTTCCAAAGCAGGCACTTTAGACCACTGAGCCATCCCACTGAGCCCCAGAACATTTTAATTTTCTGAACAAGTAAGAAATGATGTGTTTCTAGAGGTGGTACTTTTACTATCAAAAGGCACAAGAACTTTTAGAATAAGAAAGGCAAACCCTTAGATAAAGGTCATAAAAAGGACTCAAACACCCTAAGTGTGACTAGCTAAAAGAATTTCTTAAATTACAATAAGAGGAATGCTGATACACTGTGAACAATTTGCAATTATTTCTTAACATTTGGGGAAAATAATTTTTAGTAACCTCTTTATCATGGAACTACAAGAGAAAAGATATGCCTGCCTGGCAAGCACAAGATACTGAGTTCAATCCCTGGTACTGCAAAGAGAGAGAGAGGATAAGATCTAGTGTTATCTAGTGGTATTTTATATTTCATAGGAACCATAGCAAGACAACATAATACAGCTTTTTTTACATATATATGATCCACATAAACCTATCAACAAATTCTGTAAAATAATCATTTCCACCTATACCATATAAGGAATTAGAATTTTCTTAAAAATAAGATATATTGGAACTATGATATAAACATAATACTGGGCAGAACTTCCCAAACTGTGTTCCACAGAATACTATATGAGATGTTCCATGAAATGTTAATAACCCCCACAAAACAAGAACAGCTGAGAATTTGTCCACATAAATGCTTGTACATGAACATTTATAGAGGCAGAAAGATCAGTGGTTATCAGTGAGGACAGTCATGGGAAGAATAGTGAATAGTAATGGGTACAGAGTTTCACTGGGGTAAGGGCTGATGAAGCTATTCAAGAATTAGTAGTAACAATGGCTACATAACTTTGTGAATATACTAAAAACAAGTAAACTGCAAACTTTTTTTTTCAAATGTATTTAAACTTTATTTATTGGGCTGGCAAGATGGTTCAGCAGTCCAAAGCACCTGCTTAGGGAAAACTTAGGCAACAGCATGGACCATGGTTCAATCTCTGGCACCACATGCTGTACCAACCCCACCCTCAAAGCAGGCTAAGCTAGCCATTAAAAATAAATAAATAAATAAACTTTATTTATGTCATGGCTGGCTCAAAAAGAAACTTTATGTATTATGTATGTGTGTATGTATGTATGTATGTATGTATATATGTTATGGCCGGCTCAGCCTGCTCCGGGGGTAGGCTGGTGCAGCATGTGGCTGGGGGGAATCAAACCACGGTCCCTGTGGTTGCCTAAGCAGGTACTTTAGATCACTGAGCTATCTCACCGGCCCCTAAACTGCAAATTTTAAAGGGACGAATTTTACAGCACGTTAATATCTCAAAACTTACAAAAAATAATAATGGCTAAAAATAATAGAGTAATGAGGACTATGAGAAAAATTAAAAGGAATGGAAAGAGTCAGAAAAAAGGTAAGGGTTGTTAATGAGTAAAAGCCCCATTAAGAAGCAAAAAAAGTTAAGAGCTCATCAGATGAGACCAGGCACATTCAGAGTAGTATGGCTATAGACTTATAAGCTAATAAAATGGGCATCTAAGGAATGAATGTTCAAGGAAAAAGAAGAAAATGAAAATGCCCTTAAGCAGACAAGACATTTGGCTTCACATTTGAAGAAATAAAGAAAAAAACATGTAGCCGGGCGTGGTGGCTCACGCCTGTAATCCCAGCACTCGGGAGGCTGAGGCAAGAGGATCGGTGTGAGTTCGAGGCCAGCCTGGGCTACAAAAGTGAGCTCAAGGCCAGCCTCAACTGCATAGCGAGACCCTGTCTCAAAAAGGCAAACAAAAAAAAAAAAAAGAAAAAAACATGTATCAAGAAGAAAGAGGGCCCGGCAAGATGGCTCAATGGTCTAAAGTGTCTGCTTAGGAAAGCTCAGGCGGCTACAGGGACCACGGTTCGATCCCTGGCACCACAGGCTGCGCCAGCCCTGCCCTCAGGACAGGCTCAGCTGGCCATAAAAATAAATAAATAAACAAAGAAAAAAAGTTCTGAAACAAGAAAAATAAATAAATAAAATTCTTAAAAAAAAAAAAAAGAACAGAGAGAAGGATGAAGAAATATATTAACAAGAGTAGAGAAATAGGGAAGGTCACAGATCATACTACTCACAACAAGAAAATCAGCTTTTCTTCTGATCTACAGAAAGCCAGCCTGGGCTACAAAGTGAGCTCAAGCCCAGCCTGAAATGCATAGCAAGACCCTGTCTCAAAATGACAAAAAGAAAAAGAAAAAAAGAAAGAAAGCCAATTGAGAATTTCTGAATAACAGCAACATGATCTGACTTTTTTTTTTTTAATAGGATCCTTGTGGCTATGTTGAAAATATAGTGAAGGATAATATGAGTGAAAATAAGGAAATATGTTAGGGTATGTTCAAAAGCACAATCCTGACCAATACCATCAGTATCAGAAGCCATTAGAAATCCAGCTTCTCAACCCCTACCCTAAAACTACTGAGTCAAAACTCTCTGCAAATAAATCCCAAGACTCTCCCTTTTAATATGATTTCTAAGCCGGGCGTGGTGGCTCACACCTGTAATCCCAGCCCTCAGGAGGCTGAGGCAGGAGGACTGGTGCAAGTTCGAGACCAGCCTGGGCTACAAAAGTGAGCTCAAGGCCAGCCTTGACTGCATAATGAGACCCTGTCTCAAAAAGACAAAAAAAAAAAAAAAAAAGAAAGAAAGGGATTTCTAGCTTATTCACCTGTTAAATACCTGTTCTAATGTCACCTTCTCAGTGATAATTTAAATTTGAAATACCACGATACACAGCAGCAGCAAAAAAACAAAAAACAAAAGCAAACAAACAAAAAAAACCCAACAGCATCATTCCCTCTGACTTTTCATGATTTACTTCACTCATAGAATTTATTACCCTGTTTTCCTTGTTTAGTGTGTCTATTATCTGCTTATTCCTACTAGATTAGGGGGTGCAGGGTGAGACAGGGTCTCACTATATAGTTCAGGCTGACCTCTAACTCGCTATGTAGGCCAGCCTTAAACTCTGAAGCCATCCTTCTGCCTCACTACTAGGATTACAGCCACATGACACCACAAACAGCTATTCCTACTAAGCTGTTACTTAAAGATGGCATTATGTGTTTCTTTCACTGCTATAATTCTAGAGGCTGTATTAATATCTAGCACATAAAAGATAAACACAGACAAAAAGGAATGATGAATGATATATGATATGATGATATGATAGAAAAATACTGGAACTGCTAAATGGGTGGTAACGTTGGGCCTAATACAGGAAACTGGGTTAAATAAATTTCTATATCCACTTAGTCTAATAGACAGTGATTTAGATGCATTTTATTCTATTTATTTTTGTCAAGAAGCACTCCAATACATCATTAATTTAAACATTAATTTGAATTTTTATGTAAGAAAAGGAGCCAAGTTATTACTGTATCGCTATAATTTTAAGGCAAATATGCATGTTAGAATCCTTTAAAACATTAATGTGTTTACCCGGGCATGGTGGCTCACACCTGTAATCCCAGCACTCGGGAGGCTGAGGCAGGAGGATCGATGCGAGTTCGAGACCAGCCTGGGCTACAAAAGTGAGCTCAAGGCCAGCCTGAACTGCATAGCGAGACCCTGTCTCAAAAAAAAAAAAAACAATTTAAACAGTTTGTTAAAGTTTTCTGTCTTCTTTCATTTCTTTAACAGTTGCTATCTGGCTATCCTTTTTATAATGTAAAGTGAGAACTTTCCCTACTGTGTTTGATAAATGTTGTCCAAGTACTACTGCCAAGAATGTGTTGTCTGAAATGTCTGTTCAGTTTTTAAAGATGGAACTCCACCCTTTACTTGGTTTTGAGTATGAAAAAAAATTAATGTGTTTACTTATGGTAAAAAAAACTGTACTATACATCATTCTTATTAATTTGTTAAACCAAGTCTCACAAAAAGACCTCTTCTTGGTCTACTGGCTTCCTTAAGCTATGTTCAATTGTTCAACATGTAAATGGAAAAAATGTGGTTAAAGCCAGGGATATAGTTCAGTGGCACACCACCTGCCTGGCAAGCACAAAGTTTTGAGTTTGATTCCTGCTACTAAAAAGTGCATTTAACTGGAATAACATTTTAATAAATGAGACAGCCACTGCATCCCTATGGTGACAGTTTGGAACTTTACTATCTCTAAAGGTTTAAGTGATAAATGTTTGATTCCTAGTGTGATGCTACTGGCAAGTGATGGAATCTTTAAAATAAGGCATAATGAGGGTTTTGGGGTCACCGAGCCTTATTTTCACAGGGGATAGTAATCCCAAGATTGATTAATTTAAACAAAATAGAGACCTGAATTCTTCAAAAGAAATGGATAATATTACTAAACGACTGAAGTCAAGATACTGGAAAAAATAAGCTTTATAAAAACTTCTCAAGTAAATTATAACCATGTCTTAATTTCTGCTTCTAGTATTATTCCTGTCAAAGAATTTGCTGCATTGTAACCAAAAGGATTTTTAAAAACAAGAAAAACATGATCATAGGCCAATAAGATAGCTCAGTGGACTAAGTGACTGCTTAGGCAAGTGCAGGGACCAGGGTTTAATCTTTGGCACCACAGGCTGCTTCAGCCCTGGCCTCAGCCTCAGCCTCAGCACACTGAGCTGGCCATGGAATCCAGATGTGGTAGCACATGCCTGTAATCCCAGTGCTGGAGAGGCTGAAATAAGAGGATCCCTCAAGTCTGAGCTACATACTGAGACCTTGTACCAAATACCAAAAAAAAAAAAAAAAGAAGAAGAAAAAAAATCTGATCAGTCCACCTTGCTTAAAATTCTTAAATGGCTTCTCAAAAAACTTATGGTAAAGTTCTGTTACAGATCACAAGACTTCACACACTATCAGTTGCATCTTTTGCCACTCTCCCTATCCTTCAGCTTTATTCTAGTCAATAACGAGTTTCACTCATACACAGTCTCCCATTTATCTCACGTTATTTTCCAAAGTCTATATCACACACACACACACACACACACACACACTTTTAAAATTACACCCAGGGTGGAAACCCCAGCGCTGGGAGCTGAGCCTGCGCACCCGCCGCGGCCCAAGCTCCAGCACTGAACCCATCAAATAGCCCGTTTGGCAACCGTTCCGGTCCACGAGCCTACCAGGACTACTCAATCCCAAAGCTCCACCTCCACCTACAGACCACATCCCCCAGGATTCACAAAAGCTAGCAGCCAGAGCCCCAACACAAGAGTCAGGAACCT
>PVJA010007703.1:0-23902 GCA_004027025.1 Myocastor coypus
AGGGGGAGGGGAGGGGAGGGGAGGGGGAGGGGGAGGGGAAGACAAAAGAATAACCAAACTTGGAGAAAAGCACAAACACACAAAGTCAAAGCCAGCAAAGCCCATATAGGATACATTCCAAAAACTCCACATGTAAGTATATCAAAGTCAGACTGCTAAAAAGGAAAGAGAAAAATGCTGAAAGCAGAAGAGGAACAAAATGACATGTGTTGGAAAACAACTATTTAAATGACTCAAGTCTTATCAGACACCGTCAAGGCCAGCTGAACATGGAGCCACACACCTGAACGTCAGCCCCTCCAGAGGCTGAGGCAGGGAGATTGCAGGCAGCCTACAAACTTAGCAAGACCCTGTCTCAAAATAAAACCATAAAAATTTCCTTGCAATGAGAAGGAAAAGACATTACTTTTTCTCTTGTATAATGCCCAGCTCTGTCCAAATGTCACACTTCTCTCCACCCCATAGTGCTAGGTCCGAGTCGCAGGCTGATGGAGCTGTGGAGTAGGAACTGACGAGTAGGTTGTCTGGGTCCAAATTGTTAGTATTTTTGAATGTTATACAGAGGAGTCTGGAAGTTTTTTAATGAAATAAAGAGTTATTAAAAGGGAGCTTAGAGGCTGAGGAAATAGCCCAGCAGCATGAGTGCCCACCTGGCAAGCCCAGGGTCCTGAGTTCGATCCCCAGTACCAAAAAGATTAAAAATAATAATAATACAAATAAAATAAAAAGGAGCTTTGGAACCACAAAAACCTGGGTACAAATGGAAGGAAAGGAAAAGTAATATCCTCTTGTCACCTACCACCAGGTTCACAGCTGAGACCCTTGTAACAAAAGAGATGAACAAGAGAAAAGCATGGGAAGTATATTTAACATGTGTTTTATATAACAAAAGAGCCTTGAGAATTGAAAATCCAAAGGCCCAGGGAAAATTGTGTTGTTACAGACAGTCATGCAGAAGTAGGACTGAAGGACAGAAAGGTGTGTTCTAAGGGTAGTAAATTAAGGAGGAATGGGACAGCAAGAAAATTAGCAGGGCCAGTTTGTTCACACGCTTTTGGCCTCTAAATATGACTCCTCTGGAGTACTCTATGACACATTCTTGGAGAGGTAAGTTACAAGATTCATGCGTGGGCAAGGTTCAGTGGCCAGGAGATAGGCAGGAAAAGATCAGAGGATGACTTTCCTGCCTCTGTAGTTTTCTCGATTTCCTTCCGTTTAAAATAGCGTGCCAGTGTGTCACATTTTGAGGGGACAGCATGGTCTCTACCCCATTCAAACTCTATTCCAGTAATCAGTGCTCTACAGTAAATTATCCCCCGAAAAAAAATTTATGGCCTAAAATAACCATCACTTATTGTGTACTGTGTTTCATAGTTTTGTGGGTCAGAAACTAGGGAAAGATTAGGCTCATTCTGATTTAGGGGTCTCGTTTTTACAGTTCTCTCTCTCTCTCTCTCTGTCTCTGCATCTGTCTATCTCTCCGTGTTTCTCTTTCTCTGTCTGTCTCTCTGTCCATCTCTGTCTCCCTCTCTGCCTGTCTCTGTCTCTCTGTCTCTGTCTCTTTCTCTCTCTTTCTCTCTCCCCCTACCCCCATCCCCAGGACAGCTATACTTCAAAGACTTCCAGACCAACTATCTCAAAATGAACACCAGGGCAGTATTTATTAGTTTCCAATCTAGCCTGCTCTATCTGTTGAGACTGTTACAAAGGTCCAAAGTCAAAGGAAAACTCTGCTGCACCTCTTTAAAAAAAAAAAAAAAACTTTATTTATTTATATTATGGCTCAACCTGCCCTAGGGGTGGGGCTGGCAGAGCATGTGGTGCCAGGGATCGAGCCATGGTCCCTGCAGTTGCCTAAGCTTGCCTAAGCAGGTGCTTTAGACTGCTGAGCTATCTCACTGGTCCTCTACTGCACCTCTTGATAGAAGAAATATCAAAGGATTTGTGGACAGTTTTGAAACCACCACATCTCAGTTGACTTATCTGGAGAACAGGAAGCAAAATAATAACATCCATCTCAATATGAAGCTTAAAGAAGATAAGGCATACCTGGTACAAGTATATTGTCAGAGCTCCAGTTGCACGTGGCTTCAAATAATTTAATTGTTCAGTATTCCTGTCTATTAAGGTGGAACTAAGATTGTTGTGGGGCTTAAATAAAATGATCAGTTTAAGGCTCTTAGTACAGTGAATAAACTAAAGCTCAACCAATGTTCAGGTTCTATAGTGCAGACTGGCCTTGAACTTACTGTCTATGTAGCCCATGCTCCTTGAACATTCAGAGATCCACCTGCCTCAACCTCCCAAGTGCTGAGATTACAGGTGAGTACCAGCTCAGCTGATATTAACCATTATTTATTAGTTATTTTTGTTGTCACCATTAAGAGTCTTCATTAATTTCAACTAAGACAGTCGTAATGGTAGAAATTATAGACCAGTAGAGAGCTGAAGATGCCCAACCAATTAGGCTGGCAAATATGAGGAGGAGCATAAAATAAGTCTTCTCCCTACACCATGCCTGTTCATCAAGGTGAGACAGGCCCTAGAACTAAGGCCCTGCTTCAGGGGCCAAAAATGAGCTGCTACTGGGCTTTCAAAAGATGTCATCTAGGGACTGATAAGGCTGAGTTATTGCTCAAGCAAGGAGTGGTCGCTAAGAGCCAAGCTGAACACAGAACCAAGAATTTTAAACAAGAGACACCCAAGGCCAGGCAGACCAGCACTGAGCACATCTGCCTGGAGGGGAGAAGGCAGCCCATCTGGAGCTCAAGGTCTGGGGTCCAGGCTCCTACAGTAGAAGGTGGTATTACAGGCAAGGCCAGTTCTTGGCCTAAAAGGAAATTCTGGGAAAGACTCAGGGACTAGAGCCTTATGCCTGATATGAGACTAGAAGCCCCATCTTCCGAATGTATATATACACTTGGAAAATGTGATCTAGGAAAAATATAACTCCCATCCTGTTAGATCTCAAATGTACTGAATTCATGGTCCTGCATCATAAAGGCATGAAATTACAAACCAAAGGAAAAAGCTAGGAGAGTTTTATTAGGAATAAAAAGAAAAGAACAGCTCCTGGATTTCCAGGAGGTCCCAAATTGGTGGTCACCGAGGCCCTTTGTCGGGGAAATTGAAACAGCAAAGTCACAGTGTGTACAATATGGGCCAAACAGCAATGAACCTATCGGGTTGCACCTCTAGGTGCAGCCTCTTAGCTAATATTGATCTAATGGGGAAACAGTTCACGCAGCAAGACTACATGGAAAGAATAGGGTCTTTGGGGGAAGACATGGGTCCAGATACTTCAGTCACCCACCCAACTGATGCCCACCTGGACTCGCTGGATCAGGTGGTGTTAGTTGCAATATAATCTTATGTTACTGTTTATTCCATAGCGAGAGGTACGGACCTGGCCACTGCGTCTCTGTCTGGAAGCCTGGCCTTCCTCTGATGTTCGTATTTTTCATGACTTTAACACGACTATTAATTTCTGTCTAACTTAGCTGCTCATAATAGATGCACTGGAGGCATCTGGGAAAGGCCCAGGTTTAGAATCTAACATAGAATCTCAGTCCTCCCAGATGAGACACAGAAGAATAGTAAGAGGACCTGAGAGAATCCAAGAAGAAGCCACATTCTTTCAGCTGAACTATGTGGATGAGTTAAAACAGGGCATGGGAAATGATAGCCGTTGTGATTTACCGAGCCCCCTTTGGGTGGCAAAGGGGGTACTAAGTACCTGGGGGTAAGATGTACAACTTGGAGCCCAGGACCACCGCTGGGATACTGCCTCCAGGGTCCAACTTTTCAAAGACCCCCAACCCTAGTGAGCCTTGATCTGCTCAGCAGGAGCCACCAAGCCTGCAGAGGGCCATCGGCGAGTCCAGCTGTGAGAGGCCAGGGTGAGACGTGTGGAGAGGGAGAGGACCACTGCCATGGCCTCACCTTGAAAGGGCTGTGTCTGTGTGGAAGAACACAACAAATCCTTTTTGGTGACCTTTTTAAATTATAAACACAAATCACTCCTGTGTTGAGAGGTGTAATCATTCTGGTGTGGAGAAACATAATAACCTCCAGCAAGAAGTTTATTAAAGATGGATATGATTTAAACTCCAGGGCTGGGGATATAGCTCAGGGCCTTAAGTGCCTGCCTGGCAAGCACATTTATTAAATATAAATGAGCATGTGTTAGGAAGAGGAAACGAAAAGGAAAAATGAAACTACTCAGCATACCACATACACAGAAAAGCAGAGAAAGGAAGAGAGACAGCTGAGGAACAAGAGAAGAGGCCAGGCAACGTGACAAGAGCCTGATCCCAGTGTCGCAGGGAGTGAGCAACACAGAAGCCAAAGCATGTCCAAAACCAGGATTTCTGGATTGCTTGTGATACTGCAATAGAAACCAGCTGACATATCCCCTAAGTTTTCAGGGAAGTTTGGTATAGCCCTAAACCCTTGCTGGGTAGTATTATAATAAATAGCCAAGATAGGAGAGGGAAGAGTGCCCTACCCCACTTTCACCCCATATAGTGACTATGGATCATCTTTGTCTCTCTCTACTACGTGATCTTAATGGGCACGTCTGTCTTCTGGTTTGTCCCAAACCTGACTGTAGAAACTGCCTGAGAGGTGGGTACAGGGTCCATGCAGGGGCAGAAGGAGTCCCTCTCTGAGGCTGCTCAGGAACCTCGGGAGAAAGGAACTCACTCTCTACTGCAGCTGGCGGAGCTAGAAATGGAAAGATTTAACCTGAGGCTTGTCCCTTTCTTCCACCTGTAAAGGAAGAAAATCTATCCTTAGGAAAAAGAAATTGGGCAATACCCAGAAGGAGCAGAGAGGAAAAACAGGAGTGTACTAAATCCTTGGAGAGAGAGCTGGGGAGATAGCTCAGTGGAATAAGTGCTTGCTTGGTAAACGCGAGGTCCTGAGTTTGATCCGTGATACCACCAAAAAAATAAAAATAAATCCTTATTTATGGATTTACTATTATGGAATACTATTCCACCATAAAGTAATGGGGTCTAGTCATCTGCAGCAAAATGGAATGAATTAGAAGACTTTGTGTTAAGTGATGTAAACCAGAGACAGAGAGACAAGTGTGGTATGCTCTCTCTCTCAAATATAGAAACTCTAAATCTAAAAAGTCGACTTGAATATAGAAAGTGACTGCTGCAAGCTGGGAACAGAATGGGGAGAGTGGATAAAGGAAGGCCGAATTTAATCAGTGGCATTGTATGCATACTGACACGACAACTGAACTCCATTAACATGTATGATGAGTACATGTTAACCCAAATTTAAACAAAGAAAGCCCTGAAGACATTGTTTACTCTAGATTAAGCCAGAGCTCCGTAAGTTTGATACTTCTTTCCCTTTCCAATTACATGAATCATTACATTCCTCTTTTTCTTTTTTTATAGTATCTAGGGATGGAAGCCAGGGCCTAACCACAGATGCTCAAGTAGGTAGACGAATTCTTCCTCCCTCCTTTCCCCCTCCTCTGTATTTGTCTCAGCCTCTCTGCCTCTCTGTCACTGTCTCAGTCTCTGTTTCTGTCTCTTTCTGTCCATCTCTGTCTCCCTCTCTGCCTGTCTCTGTCTCTCTGTTTCTCTCTCTGTCTTCTCTCTGTCTCTGTCCCTGTCTCTCTCTGTCTCTCTGTCTCTCTGTCTCTCTGTCTCTCTCTCTCTTTCTCTCCACGCCATGAGCTCCACCCTTCCCAAATGCAGCAGAAATGCTCCTCACTAGAAGTTACTTCTCCTCCTGTCCTTTGTCAGGTAGCCCCAGGAAGAAGGGAAGGCCAAATATAACTTGAGTTAAAAAAAAAACTCAAAATCCTACTTGGCTTGTTTTTTTTTTTGTTTTTTTTTGTTTGTTTGTTTGTTTGTTTTGTTTTCTGTAGTGAGAACTGAGCCCAGTGCCTTAATACTAAGCTACATTCCCAATCTGATTGATGATTGATTGATTGAGACAGGGTCTTACTAAGTCACTAAATTGCTCAGGCTCAGCTTGAACTTGTAGTCCTCCTGCCTTCGACTCCCATAAAACATGCTGTATCATGCACAGCTGAAATATGTCCCTCTCACTTCCAGACGCGTGGAAAGCAAGGGTTCAGGGGCAGCAGGCAGGAAGCAAGGCATCCTGATGTTTCCCATTTAGATCAGTGAGGGTGCGAGGAACTTGACATGAGAGGATCACTTCAGTACCTGTGCAAACACTGTCCAGCAGTGAGAAAGGACAAACCATGGGTAAGCACAATGCCAGGGATATATACACCACTGGTGCAGGTTATGGTTCAGTGAGTGTTGAAATAAAGAGTAAGCTGCAGAGGCCTGAGAGAGCGGCAATTTCATGCTTCTCTCTTAGGAACTGTGTGCCTGCCCTGTAGAAAGCAGGAGGCTATGGGTGTGGAATAGGCTAATATAGCCAGCCCTGACCACCTTATTGTACTCCTCCAAAGATGAAGTAGGTGTCAGAGAGGAAGTATAGAAGTTTCCCAGGTGGAGAGAGATCTTACCTCTTGTTTGTCTTGGTTTTTTAGTTTATCGTGGTGGTAGTGGGAGTGCTAGGTCTTGAACCTAGGACCTTGTGTACTCTAGGCAAACACTGTTTTGCTAAACCATGACTCCAGCTTTGGGACACACATAGGTTACCAGTTCCTTGTGTTTGCAAATACAGGACAGGTCGTTCTTAAGAGCGACTCTCTGAGTCATAGGGTACTAATAGAAGAGTAAGTCTTCATGTTTTATTCTCTGGTAGAAGAGTGAAAGATCTCTTCCTATTGTTATGCCCTCTGCCCTCCCCTCACTAATGCAAACGTCCACAAGTGCACCTGCTCCATCCTCTCAGGGAAGAGATGCAGCCGGCAGAAAGCTATGTGTCTGGCTTGTGCTCTAAACAGTCACGTGTGCAGCAGGAATGGCATATTCAGTGTTTTCACCTGAGTGATCAAGGGGAGCACTTGCCGGGCGTGGTGGCGCACGCCTGTAATCCCAGCACTCGGGAGGCTGAGGGAGGAGGATTGGTGCGAGTTTGAGACCAGCCTGGGCTACAAAGGTGAGCTCAGGACCAGCCTCAACTGCATAGTGAGACCCTGTCTCAAAGAGACAAAAAAAAGGGGGGGGGGAGTAGATGTCCCTCGAGCTACAAAGAGCCTTCCAGTCTTGGCTAGAGGGATGCAGGTGCTTCATGCAGGTCCCAGCAGACAGGGAGCCTGAGAGGCGGGGGAACCCAGAGAGGAAGGGCTTTGGGCCATCCCAAGTTCCATAACCTTCCTCAAGAGTGATCCCAAAGAATCAGAAAATCACCAGATCCTCAAGCTCTGCCAATTCCAGGGACTGTGGCTCAGCAAGAATCTGTGGGGTGGACAATCACAGAGGCCCTAAAATAACTGGACATAACCCAGAACACCTGAGGCTGAAGTTTGCCCATCAGGCCGGCAAAACAGCAGGGATAAATGCACCAAAGAAAGCTCCAGGAGCAGCTTTATTCCTTATAGACTTGCATTTGTGCTCTTGTCGCAACTGTGGGTCGTGATTGTGGATCCCTGTCACGACTCTCTGTCTTACTGCATCCCCTGAATCTTTGCTAATGATTTGAATCTTATTTTTATTTGAGTTTTTAACTTGAATCCTGTATATGTTTGCATCTGCCTTGCACAATCCTCCCGTGCTGTTACTACCCCGTGTTGGCAGGAGACGCAAGAGGCAGGCAGGTGTCTGCTGAGGGCGTTTCCACTGTGGCTTCCTGTGACCCCGGTGTGGCCACAGATTCCTTTGATCCAAGCCTGAGGCTAAACCGCAGCGGGATAGCTGCCTTCCTCCCTCCTAGGCTCAGAGAGCAGCTGCGGTTGCTGGTTGCAGGACTGGCTGGGTGCCCGCCCACCTTCTTTCTTGTCTTACTTACCACAGAGTTCCTGCCAGCCTCCTGGGGTGCCTTTTCCTCTTGGGCCAAGCTTCAGAAATCCCCCACCGGGCGACAGATCGTGGGTTTGCTGAATCTTGTCTGTTTCCTTCTCACACTGGGCGCAAAGGGGGTGAGGGTGGCCTGCCCCCCCCCCCCCCCCCGCAGACCTTCCCTGGCGCGCTAGAGTGGAAATGATGACAGAGAGAAGTGCCTGTTTCCTCTTTTCCAGCCAGGGTTCTCCGTCTCACTTTCTAAGAAACATCAGCTTTGGTGTCCATTTCTGACCCAGGAGCCTGATCACACAGCCCATTTCCCAAGAGCAAGAGAGGGGTCGCAGAAAATGAAAAAAGGAAACCGATCCCCACTGGGTCTGAGTTCTCACAGCGCTATTGATAGACTTAGCAAGCATGCTATCCTGCTTTATTTAGCCCTGGTTTCCTCATTCAAGACAGGTTCTGGGGAAACTACTGCCTACCACTCATTGTAAGGACTAAAAAATATCCTTATGAGGCATGGCCTGATGAAGTGTGGGTGGGGTGAGTGGACTGGGACGGGCAGGGCCTACGAAGGAGCTACTGCATGACTCTCACCACTCAGGACCCGAGGTGGCCTGGATCTCTTGCTGCTCCGAGGCTGGGACGAAGCTCCATGGGAACTGTCCAATGACCTGTGGAGGCTGCAGGGCACAACTGCTCCCAGGTACAGTGCAGAACCCCTCTGAGCCAGGCCTGTGTATAATAACTGCCTCTCTTCTTCCGAGCACCTCAGCTCCGTGAAGAGCTGTCCCAGCCCATCTCACAGCGGGGAGCCGGTCCAGCAAGAGCACAGCCACCACTGAGCACTCCCAGCTCAAGTAGTGGAGGCCAGAGCAGGATGCGAAGTTCCTACAGCTCTGGCATCTGTGGTCTCCACTTCCCACCTGCCTAAGACAGAGAAGAGAGAGCTGCACTTTCTCCCTGGGATCTTCTTTGGGAGGAAGGCACACATTCTCTGTGTCAAACATGATTCTAAAGCCCACTTCCGCTGTGGTGAGGCCTTAGTGAGAGGACTGGGACAGGAAGGGGCCCCTGCAGAGCACCGGGGTCATTCAGGTCTCAGGGGCAAAAGAAGTTGGGCTTGAAATGGAGCTCCCCACAGAGCTAAGCCAGGAGTGGGACACACTTGCAATCCTAGTGCTTGAGAGGCCAAGGCAGGAGGGTCACTGTGCGGTCGAGGCCAGCCCAAACAATACATTGTGAGATTCTGCTAGAGACAGAAACAGAGCAAGGACAGGGACAGAGCAGAGACAGAGGACAGAGGGAGAAACAGAGCTATGGGGAGGGAGAGAGAGAGCCGGGCGTGGTGGCTCACGCCTGTAATCCCAGCACTTGGGAGGCTGAGGCAGGAGGATTGGTGGGAGTTTGAGACCAGCCTGGGCTACAAAAGCGAGCCCAAGGCCAGACTAAACTGCATAGTCAGGCCCTGTCTCAAAAAGACAAAAAAAAAAAGAAAGAAAGAAAGAGAGGGAGAGACAGAGTGACAGAGATATACAGAGATAGAGACAGAAAGAGAGGGACAGAGCAGAGACAGAGGACAGAGGGAAAAGCAGCTATAGAGAGACAGTGACAGGCAGACAGACAGAGACAGAAAGAGACAGAGAGAGAGAGAATATGTGTAAGAGGAAGGACGAGCCTGTTCTTTTGTCTTGTGCATCCACACACTGTAACATTCTATTGGAGCCACTCTGCCCCCTCACCCCATCACTTGCTCTCTGCAGGTGGAACTGCCTCCTCCTCCTCCTCCTCCTCCTCCTCCTCCTCCCCCTCCTCCTCCTCCTCCCCTCCCCCTCCTCCTCCTCCGTACCTCTGGATGTTCCTCTGAGTATACAGGAGTGTCACAGTTACTTCATCAGTCCCTCACGGAGGCTCAATCACATGGCCTCCAATCCCTATCACCCCATATCACGAATACCTTCTGTAGATTTAGTTGTTCATCAGTGGATATACCTGCAAGATCAATCCCTAGAAGTAGTATCGCTAATGTTTGTTAAATACAATACAGGCTTTAAAAGAAATACAGTCAGTTATGTCCAGCTCCCTAGAATCTGTACTGATGCATAGCCCACCAGCAATGAAAGGCAGCCAAGGGAGTGCTTTTGACGAGAAGACCTCAGCTGAAGGGCTGACAGGCAGCCCTACGCCTGGCCCGGAAATCCAGCCTAGGGCAGGTGACCTCAGCAGCACCGTTGCCTGTTCCCTCAAGGGAAGCCACTCATTTCACAGGAGAAAACTGAAGCTCGGAGAGGGGGCAGGCCTCCTACAAGGGCACGAGCTGGGATCCTACCAGTCCAGAGTTAATTCCTCCCCACAGCACACGCATCCTCCTCTTACCTCCAGCAGAGTTCAGTCTCCCGTGCTAGCTTGGAGAGTCCAGCACCTTCCCACTCTATGCTGAAGTGGTTAGGTCTCTGGTCAGCTCCTTCTGCTTTACAGAACCAGGCTCACTGTGCTGCTGCTCACAGCCTGCCCGAGGCCCATGAAGCACTTCTCTGAAGTTCACAACAGAGATCACCCTGGACATTTCATCTTCCAGCCTAAGGAACTGAAATCCTCAACGAACTCTCTCTATGGTCACCACTGAATGGTGGACTGTGAGGGTAGGAAAGAGGTCAGAGGGATGCATGAGCCATGAATGCTATCATGAGCCACTCTGGAAATAGAAGCAACCATGGGGAAACAGTTCTTTGACTTCGTGCTTGGAAAGTACTTTCACATCCATTCGCTCATTTCACCTCCGCAGCAGTTCTGTGGTTGGAACCAGTCTGGGATTCCTCTATTGATTGTGATGCTTACTCTTGACTCAGGGGCCTGAGAGGAGCCTAGGAGATTAGTAAGGCACACATTTGTAGGGATCCGGGGCAGGTTTGAAGGCATGGCCATGGGGGAGATACCTGGTCCTTAGCTCCTTCCTCTCTGCCCCACACTTCCTGGCTGCCCTGAGGTGAGCAAATTTCCTCTGCCATTCCGTTTCACCATGATGTTTCTGCCTGTGATCCAAATGACCTATTAAAATGGTTATCCAGGGCTGGGGAGATAGCTTGGGGGGGGGGGTCTAAGTGCCTGCCTTGCAAGTGCAAGAACCTAAGTTCAATTCCCAGTACTACATGCTGTGCGGGTATAGTGTACTGGCCCTGAGACTGGATTTGGGGAGCCTACACCAGTAATCCCAGTGCTTCAGAGGCTGAGACAAGAGGATCATTGAATCAGAGCTGTGCAACAAGACCCCTGTACCAAGTAAAGAAATAAATAATTGTTTTAAGCATGTAAAATGGTTAGGCAAAATAAACCTCTCCTTTTCTTCCCCTCGCCCTAGTAAAAGCCAGGATTGAGCTGGTCACTTTAATATTTAGTTACACCCTTAGTCCTTTTTATTTCTTAACTTATGGCAAGCCTCACTAAGCTGTGCAGGAAGGATTTGAACTTGGGATCCTCCTGCCTCATCATCTTTAAGTGCTGGGATTGCACCTATGGATCACTGCACCCGGCTTTCTTTCCTCCTTGGTTAGCTGTGTATGTCAGGCATTACAGTGAAGTATCTAACACCCTCATTCTTCCTATTCGAAAAATAAAGACAAGGCCCACTGCTGGGAAAAGTAAAGATCAGAGGCAGACCCAGGTTTTCTGGGGCCTAGTTGACCATTTTTGGTGATAAAGAGTTCTCCTGACGGTACAAAAGGTTCACAAAAACTACTTTTTAGCTATCCACATCTAGAATGACATGGCATGGGCCTGCTAATGTTTATCTGGACCCTCCAGTATATATATACACACAAGGTCCTTTCCCTGGGCCTTATCTTTGTGTCATCTGCACAGATAAGTCCTTTGTAGAGAGATTCTTGAGACGTTTCCAACTGACAGCTTTGCACTATGTCCATGTGCTTGACACAGCTTCTGGAACATAGTGGGCACTCAACAAAGGCATGCTGTTGGGTTGGCAAAGAAAATGGGTGAACGCATGGGTAGGTGGATGGCTGGATGGAAAGATGGGAGAGTTACCGGGCAGCTGGAGCACTGATTGCTTAGTTGGTTGGCTGCCTAGTTTTGTTTTTAGTTTTCTGCATGCCCTCCAGTCTCCACTTCCATGACATCTTGTTGTGGCATCACATACACACACACACATGCACACAGGTGCATGCACATACACACGCATACACACACACACACACACACACACACACACACACACATACACGCATACACATTCATCTTTGGGGTAAATAGTGTCCGTGATCCTATCTTTTCCCAGCCAAAAAATAACCCAAGCTTAGCTGGTCATAGTCTCTCTCTCTCTCATAGAATGTGAGGCCTTGGTAGAGTGGCCTAAAGATAGAAAACTTAGCCAGAGTGCATCTATTTAAACTGTAGTGCCCTGATGGCACTGTCAGATTATACCTGCTGCCCAAACACCCAGAGGTTTTCTAGTTTCTCACCTGCCCTTTTTCCATGCCAGGTCTGCAATGCTCTATCTGTTCTATGTGCTATTCAACATTACTCTCAAAACACCACTTTCTTGACAGGGTTAGCAAATATTTCTCTGTTTCTGAAGAAAGAAGTTTAACCAATAGGAATTGTAGAGCCGAATGAGTCGTTAACACAATGGACCGAGTAGAGGGTTCAGGAGTAGGCGACACATCCTTCATGAGCTCATGAGCCAGGTAGAGAGTCTCAGGGCTTCGGAGGTGAGAGAACAGAGGACGAAAGCCTCTAGGCTTCATTTTAGGAGCTGTGTAAGCTGGTTTGAACAACAACAAGACACCTAGCCTCAAACCTTTTTCTGGTACAGTAAACATCATTTACTTTTTAAATCCTGTAACTGAGAAGGAGGAAGTCCTGAGAAGTAGTAGCATTGGAGCTCTATTTCCCAAATGTGGAAACTGAACCCATGAAGGGCACGGGGTTCAAAAAATCTCACAGCCAGATTTGGAGCTGACCCAAGAACAGAGCTCAGACCTCCCATCTATAGCTCCCTTGTTTCCTTGACAGTTCCAAGCTAACTCTGGAAAGAATGACTACCTGTGGAATTCCCAGGTCCCAGCTGGGGCAAATTCCCAAAGGGAGCTTCCTCACCCAAGCACAAGGTCCTCAAAAACACAGGTACCTAGGGAAGTTCGGAATGCTGGTCAGCCCTAAGTGCTGATGGAGCTGCAGGGTGGATGCAAGGGGCAGAAGAAGCAGCAGAGAGAAGCAACAAGAAACTAGGACACCCCCCCCCAACTCCGAGACTGAGAGGAATGGGCAAGAAGCCAAGGGACTTACTTCAACAGAAAGGGACAGAATGCAGACCACACCTACGGAGAGTCCTCTCAGATCTGGAACTGCTATTAGTTCCTTTATATCCCTGTCTGTGAAACTCATTGAAAAAGCATCTGTGTGTTGGCTTTTGGGGACTTCCAGGAAGGAAGAAGGAGGGACCATGTCTCACTCCATGGCCAGGCTCTGAGAGAGAAATCCAGTGAAGAGGAGAACACAGGGCTGAGGGCCAGCAGTCTGCTGCATGGAGGGACGAGCACTCCAGGAAGATCTGAGTCATCAGAACTATGTGTTTCTTCCTAATAAATGAAATAATGCTTCAGAAGTCCAGAATAGTGCATGACAGCTGGCAGGAAGTCACTGCCCACTCCTCTCCCTCATCCTACTTCCTGATTCTTAGGTGAGACAGTGGATTTATAGGGACAAAGAGGACACCAAGGGGAATGTTCTGGAAATCTGTGGAAAGAATTGTTTTCCAATTACCTATTTTGTGTCAGAAATGGTGTGCCCAGCTTTGCATTATCTCGTTTCATCATTTGAGACATCCTAGGAGCTAGGTAGGTCTTAGTCTCATTTCCAAAAATGAAACCAAGTATAAAAGAATTAATAATTTGTCCACAGACTGACAGAGAGAGAGTCTCATTTCAATCTCAAGTTGACCTTGCTTCCCTGAGCTTTCACCTAGGGCCCTGACACAGCAGCAGTGGAGGAAGGTGCTCTGACAAAAAAAAAAAAAAAAAAAAAAGTCCTTAAAGAATAAAGGAGAGGGAGTGCCCTGAAAGGGTCTGTGTGAAGAAAGGTGAAGCTTCCCACAAATATGCAGAAGAAAAAAACAACAACTGAAAGGACCTCTGTGCGAGAGAAGTAGGCCCCGAAGTTTTGTGTCAGCTAGTAATTTCGGAAGAACAAACGCTCCCCGCAGGCCCGGCTCTCATAATCACCACATCCCCTCAGGCACCTTGCGGTGGGCTTCTGCAGTAACCCAGGGCGGATGCGCACAGTTTCCACCAACAAACGCACCACACGCGGTCTCCAGCGGCAGAAAACAAGTGGGTGTGCACAGCCGCTGTCCTGTGTGGTGAAGGCGAGAAGAGTGGGGGAGGCCACGCCGCAGTCCTGAGCCTAGTGCAGGGGGAGCTAGGGGAGCAGTTGTTGAAGTCAGGGGCTCTGACCTAGTAAAAGACATAGTTCATGACAGAGAAGGGCACGAAGGAAGGGGAAGGAAGCAAAGAGGCAAAGGGACAGGCCACAGCAGGAGTCCTGGCAGGGATTTGATCCCCCTGGGCTCTTCCGAAGCCAGTTCCATACCATTTCCCTGGACTCTCTGATTGGTGCGTGAGATCAATAGAACGGGGCCAGAGAGTAACTAACTCAAAGGTAGCTAGCTAAATCAAGCCCAAGCCCTAATTTTTCACAGGAAGAAAAGAATTGAATAAAAATTAGGTTCTGCGTCTTCCTCTGCTCCGCACACCCACCAAAACCACCAAAAGAGAAGGCAGTTATCCCTGACTGTCCGTTGGCCTATTCCTACTCAGCAGCTGTCCTACCTTGTCCCACCCTATCCTAGGTCCCACCACTCAAAGCCAGACAGACGTGCAGGCTGACACACAGGGGAAAGGCTCATGGGACTGACCGGTGGGAAGCAGGAAGGCTTCTAGCCTCAGCTGAGGGCCTCTTCCCCTCTGTTCTCAGCTAGTGAGTGTCCCACTCAGCATACCAGAAATATGCTTTCCTTTCCTCCTTTTTTTTATTTAAAATTTAATTTTTATTTTACTTTATTTATTTATTAAATTTAACAATGGTTATATCACGTATTTTCATCATTGGATCAGTATAGATTAATAGATATAGGTATATAAGACTGATCAAACAATTAAACATTAACACTTTCAATATCCTTTCCTCCTTTAAGAGGGAAACTGGGGGCTAGGGAGATAGCTCAGCAGTTCAAACCCTGCCCAGCAAGCAGGGATTGTCAAGGTTCAATCCCTAGTACCACATGCCATGCCAGCCCCAGAACCCTGGACATGATGACACATGCCTGTAATCCCAGCACTGGGGAGGCTGAGACAGGAGGATCACTATGAGTTTGAGCTGTATAGTGAGACCCTGTACCTAACTAATGTTTGGTTTTTTTTTTTGGTTTTTTTTTAATGTTTTTAAAAGAGGGAAGCTGAGATCAGGACAGGAGATAGACATAAAGCTCACAAGGTAAACTGGACCCTGGCAAGAGTTTCAGGATTTCTCTAGAATCAGTGCAGTGTGGTAAAAAGTGATAATGGGTTGAGTGTTGAAGCCCAGCACCGTAGATGATGGCCTTGAGCTAGTCACTTAGCCTTTCTACGACTCAACTGACTTATCTATTTTAAGATTTTATTTATGTATGTATGTTATGTATTTGGTACAGAGTCTCATTATGTATCTTGGACTTATGGTGGCCCTCCTATTTTCAGCCTGTCAGGCACTGGGATTATAGGCATGCACCACCATGCCCAACTGCAGTGGCCGGCTCAGCATGTGATGCCTGGGATCAAACCCCATTCCTAAGCAGCACTTAGTCCACTGAGCTATTTCGCTGGGCCTGGCTTGTCTTTTTTTTTTTTTTTTTTTTTTGTGGGGGGGGCGTGGATGGGGAGTGCTGGCTCAGGCTGCATTAAGGGTGGGTCTGGGAATGGAACTGCTATCCTCTGTGCCTGACTGGAATTCCCAGTGCAGGTGCTTAAACAACTGAGCTAACCTGCAAGCCCCTTGGCTTGTCTATTTTAAAAAAGATAAGCCAGGAGGGCTTGCATATTTTTTTTTTTTTAAACAGTGTCTCACTGTAATTCAGACTGGCCTCAAACTCACTATGTAGCCCAGGTCTGCCTCGAGCTCACACAATCCCCTGCCTCAGCCTGCTCAGTGCTGAGATTACAGATATACATCACCACACCCAGCCTACAAAAGGACATTTTTAATAATGATTTTTATAAGGTTCACTAATTTGTATTAAATGGGATCTGATTTATATTGCCCAAAATCCTAAAGTACAGGTATCCTTAAAGGTTCTGCCATCACCTCGCTCTTAATAAAATGATAATAACAGCTAATGTTGGGTTGTGGCATAAGTGCCTGCTGGCAAGCACAAGGGCCAGAGTTCGATCCCTGGTACCCCCCCCCACACACACACACAGTGCTAAAGTTATTAGTATTTAAGAATTGTAGGGCTGGGGATATAGCTCAGTGGCTTAAGCACCCACCTAGCAAGCACAAAGTCCTGAGTTTGATCCCCATACCCCCCCCAAAAAAATAACTGGAATTGTACTAAGATCTTTACAAGCTGAATACATTTATAAGAACTTAATTGTGCGTCTGACCTATAGATGAAGGAACTAAAACTGAGGCTATGGAACTGCTCAAGGCTACATGACTAATAAACCCCAAAAGCTGCCAAAGGCCTACTCTTAGTCATTAAATGAACCACAACCTCCCATATGTTTTGTTAAATTCAGTTAGACCAAAAGAACAAGCCAAAATAGACACAAAATTCTTACATGAATGGATGATTGTTTCTAAAACATTTGTAACTTCTTTCATTAGGTGACATGGCCATGCTTTGCAAAGCAAGGTTTCTGCTGTTTCAAAGGACTGTCTCCAAAGTTTCATTTTTAGCAAATTCATTTTTTCTGCTGTTAAGGGATGAGTTGAGAGAGGGGAAGAGAGAGAACTGTTAAGGAGAGCTTGGGAATGCCCCTGGCACCTAGAAAGACCCGGATGTGAGCACCAGAAATCCCTGGGCTCGGCACTCATTTATCAGCTGTGTGTTCATGAAGAGTTAGTGCCCTCTCTGAGGTTCAGTTTCCTCTTCTCGCTAGCAGCCACCCTGCAAAGTCACTGTGAGGAAAAAACATGACAAGATCTTCCCGTTCTAGGTAAGTTAGTCCCCCTCAGCCACTAACTTATATCTGTGACTGTAGCTAAAAAATGTTTAAGAAAATGTTCCTAACATAGGGTCACATTTTTTCAAATTGTTCTTGTGTGTGTTGATGCATACCTTTATTCAGAGGCCCCACCCAGGCCAAACTGTCACTAACCCTGAAGTACACTAGCAGGAACTGGGGAAGAGTTACTGTATTTGGTTCTTGAGAAGGCAGTGAGGATGCTATCTTTAGCCCAGGGGTTCTACATGAGTTTGGGCTTGATAATGTTCCCAACCATAAAATGTTTCATGTCGTGCTGTATTTATTGGACAGAGTACTGAAGCAGGAGCCAGAGCAGTTGGATTCTGATCCCAGCTGTCCTTTATTTGCTGTGTGTCCCCTCCAAGTCACTCCTGCCCTCTGAGCCTCAGTTTCCTCCCCTGCCACTGAAGAACAAGGCAAAAAATGATTCTTTGGGTGCATTACAGCTTTCATGTTCTGAAACTTCTGTGCCCAAGAAGACCTTAGGCATGGTACAAGATGTCAGCAATTATAGAGTTTTCTGATCTATAAAACGAGCAAATAATAGTAAGTGAGTCAACATATGCCTAGCCAAGCTCCACCACTCAGTCACCAGGTGGGTACTCTGGCATCCCCCTGAGGGACTCTGTCCAAAGGAACCTCCTCAATAAAAAGCACCCTGTGAAAAACACCCTTCTGTAGGTGAGAGAAGGGACATAAATTCAAGCACAAGCAGGAACTTTGAAAAAAATAATCAAGACCCAGTGGCTCTAACCCTGCCCTATCTCCCCACCTAACTCCAAAGCAGCCACTTCCTGGTCTCTGGGGAAGACCCTACGCTAGGAGGTGAAGCTGAATGTGCCAACAGAGGAAGAGGTATTCTTACCCTGGTACTTTGTACAAAGGGGATGAGCTCAGTCTATTGGGAGGGCAGTGAGTAGCCTGGAATTTCCAGAGGCAATTTCAGTTTCCAAGCCATTTCTGAGTTAGTCCTCCATTTTGGTCAGTTTCAGTCAGCCAGCACTTGCCTGTCTTTTCAGAAAATCCCCTTGCGGGGGCGCTCTCTCCTATTGGCCCTGGCTCCCTATAAAGGGCCAAGCCAAACTACAGAAGGTGCTTGCTGAGTGAGGATCCTGAGACAGCACCCAGCTGCCACAGCCCCTCCCTGCCAGTACCATGAAGGTCTCCGCAGCCTGCCTCTCTGTCATCCTTGCCGCTGCTGCGCTCTGTGCTCCTGCATCGGCCTCCCCATGTAAGTTCAGGTCCTGGTGCCCACAGCCTGTGGAGACAGTTGACCTTCTGCCTAGAATGCCCAACCCATCCTGCTGGCTCAGACTTCACCCTCTTTCCCACTGGAATGCTTAGATGGTCTGAACCCCATTATTTACCTTCTGATGGACTGGTTTAGCCACATGTCCTATTGATTCTGATGGACCTCTAACCTGCATTGTGTCGGGAACCCCGCACACACACCTCAACTTATGTCTCCCAGGTCCATACTCCTGAATACTGCACTGAGTGGGGGCAGAGGCTGGGAATATTAGTGTCAGGTCCAAACCCACACAATCAACCAGGCCAGGCATTTGGACCTGAGTAGGAGATTTACTGGGAGCAGCAAGCAGGCTGGCTGCCTAGCAGAGCAAGACAGCAATGAACAAAGTGGGGACAGAAGGCTTTATAGGATCTCTCAGGGATGGTGATCACAGGCTGGAACCAGGTAACAGCCAGATCACGGGTTGCGGGGCTGGAATAGCTGAGAGAGCTATCTTGCCAGGGCTACCTGGTCTGTGGGGGACCTTCAGTGTTAACAAAGGAGAGCTTCCATGGTTGCCTGTCCAGGTCAAAGTCAGGTGGACCTGTTCTGTGGTTTTGGGTTTGGCTCTGTGTGGGGCCAAGGAAGAGAGAGTTTGGGGGCAGGGTGCATGGAAACCAAGAGGGATAGTGTTTGGGGCGAGGGGCCAGGGACGCTTTGAATCTTGACCTATCAAATAGTAAACTTGAAAAGCAACTGATTCATGTGAGGCACCAGTGGGACTGCTAAACACTTAATGAAAGCCCCTAACAGGGTCCTACCCTCTCAGATCATAGACGGGAAATGTGGAGCTTATGAACATAGAAGCTAGTGAAATGCCTACCATGGATCAGGCTTCATGCTGGATGTTCTATGTGTGTCGCCTAATTTAACACAATTATTCTTTGAGTAACTGTTTTCAACTCACAGGCAGGGAAATAGAGGTGCAGAGAGGTTTAATTATTTGAAGACAGCTGAGGGCGGTGGCACTAAAACCAGGTCTGGCTGGTAAGGATCAACTGACACTTCCAGCGGCCTCTTGGATTCACTGACCCCCAAGCGTGCCCCTATTCAGTTTCCCCTCACTGCAGGAGGCAGTGTGCACCTTCAGGCCCCACGAAGGCTCCTGGCTAAGCCGTGGAGCCTCAGTTCTGGGAGCCTCCCCACAGCCTCCCCAATGAACCAAGGTTTGGATCCATCAGGAATCCTTAAAGAGCAAGAGTAAGAGCAGAAAGCCCAGGATAGAGGAGGAGTCCCAGGGGATCCTGGGAGCTGAGAACACAGGGTTGTGGCATACAGGGAAGGATACAAGTCTAGCTCAGGGATTAGAGGGCAGGATGGGGAGATTTCCCTGGGCATCTGTTGGAATCCACATTCTGCCACGCGTATGCCCATGGTGAAGTGACTTTATCACTCTGTGCTTCTATTTCTCCAATGTGGACAAAAGTTTTCAAGATACAACATATAAAGGACCCAGCACAGCACCCACTGTCACTGGCACTAAATAAAGAGATCTCCTTCCTTTTATTTCCTTCTCCCAGATGCCTCGGACACCACTCCTTGCTGCTTTGCCTACATCTCCCGGGCACTGCCCCGCACCCACATCAAGGAATATTTCTACACCAGCAGCAAGTGCTCCACCCTAGCAGTCGTGTGAGTGTCAGCCCCGTGCATTCCTGGGATGGGGGGGGGTCATCTCAGTCCTTCTGCAGGAGCCCTCTGAGATGGAGCCCCACCTCTCCTACCTCTTCTCCAGCTACTTAAGTCATCAGGGCTCCTCCATCTCTAACCTCAGAGTCTCCCGCCCTACTATAAAAGAATTAGGTATCCTAGGAGGATCCTGTCCATCCCAACTGACTAGGTCCCTAGGACTCCCTTTTGCCAGTGTGGCTTTCCCTTGAACACCCCCTTTCTAGTTAAGAACCTTAAGTCGGGCGTGGTGGCGCATGCCTGTGATCCCAGCACTTGCAAGGCTGAGGCAGAAGGATCAGTGCGAGTTCGAGACCAGCCTGGGCTACAAGAATGAGTTCAAGGCCAGCCTGAACTGCATAGGGAGACCTTGTCTCAAAAAGACAAAAAAAATAAATTAAATTAAATTTAAAAAAAGAACCTTAGAGTACCCATATTCAACACTCAATCAAATCCACCTAAACCTTAGAGGAATCAGCAAGGAGCAGCCAAAGGTCAAGTCCCTAATTGCAGTCAAGTAAAACAAGACAAAACCTATCCATTAGAGAAGAAAGGAGATTTACACTAGAACATGCAAGCGAATATATTTGGGAAAGTATAGCAATCCTCACTGCCCTGAAAGTGTCACACGTCTCGTGTGCATGATGGGTGCCTTTCACACAGCGGCCCCCTCAGGAGCGCGCAGTTCTGTCCTTGACTTGGGTGATAAAAGCGAGGCTCAAAGAGGACTGTTGATTTATGAGGGCTGCTGAGTGAGGGGTGGAGGCTGTTTCCGGGGCCTTCTTGCTCTATTTTATAGCAACTTCACTACTGACAGTTGGTTAAGAAATTTAAAACAACAGAGTATTAAAGCGCAAAAGGAAGAAACTGTCCAAAAGCAAACAGGAATTTGGGACAAGGAATAGTAAATGACAAAAATGATTTTTAGAAAAGGATAAAATGGAAACAAAGCTTGTGAGGGGAAGAGGGGTTGAAATGAAGAAAGGAAACTGGGTAAAAAGGAATCAAAATAGATCACATTCAGGTACAAATTCCCTATGATGAATGTCATCGTTATGGATTTCTAAATTGTGCTGGTAAACAATCAAATCAACTAAAAATAAAATTTAAAAAGAAGTGCAATCATGAAGTTTTCTATAAAAAGGCTGAAGTGGTTTTTTTTTTTTTTTTTTTTTTTCTTTTTGAGGCAGGGTCTCACTATGCAGCTCAGGCTGGCCTTGAGCTCACTTTTGCAGCCCAGGCTGGTCTCGAACTCACACTGATCCTCCTGCCTCAGCCTCCCAAGTGCTGGAATTACAGATGTGAGCCACCACACCCAGCAAGGATGAAGTTTTTTAATCCAAAAATTTTTATGACAGGCCAGGGAGATAGCTCAGTGGTCCTAAGCACCTGCCTGGCAAGCACAAGAACCGAGGTTCAATCCCTGGTACCACAGGCCTTGCAGGGTCTGGATCCCTGGGTATGCTGTGCTAGCCACTGAGACTGAGTACAGTGGTGCATGCCTGTAACCCCAGCACTGGGGAGACTGAGACACGAGAATCACTATGTGTCTGAGCAAGATCCTATACCAAAGAAATAAAGAAAAGATTAAAACCTTAATTACTAAAAAAAAAAAAAAAAAAATCGCAACATTTGCAAAGTTATAGGCATTTAAAGATGAACTTGGGTCTTGATGAATCGCTTAAAGTATAGTGGCAATATTTAGCATTACTTTTTTTCAGTACTGGGAATTGAACCCACAGCCTTCTCGCTGAGCTCTCTGTCTCTCTATCTCTGTCTGTTTCTGTCTGTCTGACTGTGTGTGTGTGTGTGTGTGTGTGTTTCTCTCTTTCATTTTGAGACAAATTCTTGCCAAATCATTAAGCTGCCCAATCTGGGCTTGAACTTGCCGTCCTCCTTTGTTGGCCCCTCTGAGTTCTGAGTTTATAGGCCTGCACCACCACACCTAGCCTCCTAATTTCATTTCTAGAAATAAATATTTCTAAAAGAAAATACCCTCCCCCAAGCACCTGTTACGGGCAGACAGTGATGAATAAAACCACCATTCTACTCATAGTCTAATAGGAGGAATCAAGAAGACACAGAAATGACCAGAGTACGCTGAAAAAGAACATTACAAAGGGAAGAGAAAGAGCAGATCCAGTTTCAGGGGTAAGAAGAGGGGACTTAGAAAAAGGTTGATTCAGGGGCTGTGGATTTGGCTCTGTGGTAGAAAGCTGGCCTAGGAAGCTAAAAGTCCTGGGACCAGTCCTCAACACTGGAAGAAAAAAAAAAAAAAAGTTCATGCAGAAGGTGCTTTGTGACAGAGACTTGAACTGACAGAGAAAAGCCTGTGGGTGGGGCTCATCAAGCAGAGGAGTCTTCTCTTGTTTGCACAGGACCTCTATGCAGGGAAGCATGAGGGCCCTGCAGGAAAATTCAGAAAAAGACCATAGCTGTCAAGGATAACATGAGCTGGAATAAGGAAATCCTACAGAACAGTGGTCCAAGGAAGAGGCTGCCATCATTGCCCTGTGCATAGGACTGGGGCCTGAGTGGTGCCTGCAGGAAAGGAGAGAGGAGCGTGAGGCATCTTGAGAGGTGGGGCCTGCCAGAGCAAGTAGAGGCAGGGAGAGGGTGACACAGAGGTTTCGGGTAACATGGTTACAGAAACGTGAAACCTTTTAAACTTGAGGATGAACCGTGTTTATAGGGGAGAAGCCAGATCGAGAGTCAGAGGCTTGCCAGGGCTGCTTAAGGAGACCCTTCTCATAAAAGAGGAGGAGGAAGAGGAGGAGGAGGAGGTGAAAGCCACAAAGATGCCACTGAAACAACCCCATGGAAATGACATACTCTTGTAAGAGGAAGGGCCTTCCAGTAATAAAGATGCTATGCTGCATCATTTTGCTAAGCACTAGTTCTAGAGTTTGTTTGCCATGTTAGAGCCCCAGCTGTACCACTGGGTAAGCTTGGGCCCCTCACTCACCCTCTCTGAGCCTCAATTTCCTCACCCAAAACTGGGTAACAGAAGCACTTTCCTCACTGGGCCACAGAGGGAATAATAAAACACCTAGATTATTCCTTGGCATATATTAGGTGTGAAGTAAATGTTAACTTATTGTCATCGTATAAATGGTTTTACTACATACACCTAAGTGATAGGTGCAATTGGAAAATAACATTTGTATATTTATTCATCCACTTATTGAATAGAGACGGGGGGATGGGGGAATGAAGGACAGAGGGAGGGAGAGATTGGCTTGAGAGGGAGAGATTGGAGCCCCTACTCATAAGAGGGTAGAAAGAGGGAATTCAGGCAGGTGGGAAGGAAGGTTTACAAGGAGTGTCTGTCCTCTGGAGGAAATCAAGGCCAGAGTGATTCTCATCTCAGGTGTTGGTTTGCTGGACTTTGACTTCTGGGATATAGACCAAGGTTATTCAGGAGAGAGAACAGCCACTCTTAGAATTTCCTACTCCTGGCTGAATGAGGACAAGGTTACATCAGAAGCTCCTACAGCCTTACAAATAAAAACATTTGTATGAAACACTAGAGGCACCAGAGCCCTTCTGATCCCTTTCTCATCTCTGCATGCCCGCCATGATGGGAGAGAGCTGGTTCTCACAGATCTGGGAAACCTCAGAAAGCAAAAGCAGCGCCCAACAGTAAACATTGTCCGGTGAGGGCCCCAAAAAGTAATAAAGAAATCCTCATTTTCACCAGGCAAACTATGCCTTCACTTGGCCGGAAAAGATTTAAGCTCAAGAACGCGTAAGATAAAGTTAAGAATGAATGGTTAAGGGGATATATGTTATGTTATTTTACTATGACTTTTTTT
>PVJA010007703.1:24002-67505 GCA_004027025.1 Myocastor coypus
TCTTTTTGAGACAGGGTCTCGCTGTACAGTTCAGGCTGGTCTTGAGCTCAGTTTTGTAGCCCAGGCTGGTCTCGAACTCTCACCGATCCTCCTGCCTCAGCCTCCCGAGTGCTGGGATTACAGGCGTGCGCCACCACGCCCGGCACTATGACTTTTTAAAAGTTTGTTTAAATACTGTTAGGCATGGAATCAGAGCTACACAAGCTTAGTGTCTTTGACAAACACTGTTACATGCATAAAGAATGAATCCAAAGATGTCTTATTTTATACAAGATATTTAAAGGAGGTGAGTACATAGCATTCCATAACGTATTTGAACGTATATGCCCATACAGAAAATACTTATTTTGATTTTTCTGGACAGGCTTTCACTAGGTAGCTCAGGCTGGCCTAGAACTCAGTATGTAGCCCCCACTGAACTTGCACTCACAGTAATCCTCCTGCTTCAGCCTTCCAAATATTGAGATTACAGATGTACACTACCATACCCAGTTTATATTTTTTAAAAATATGATCACAATTAAAAAACAAAGGCAAGGGCCAGGGAGATAGCTCAATAGAACAAGCGCCTGCTTGACAAGTTCAGGGTCCTGAGTTCAATCCTTGATACTGCAAAAAAAAAAAAAGGCTGAACTGTGAATTCCCTGTGTTGTTAGGGACATCTCATTCGTTTGCCATGCCATATAATAATGTGGTATATTTTGTAGCTCCATAGAATTTTAAAAATAAACATCTAGATAGCTACACAATAACTAGCCTTCTTCCCATGAAAACCTCTAAAATATTGTCTGATATTCTAATTTAAGAAGAATGAATGTTGAGTTAAAAATTAATGTGTATGGGACAGGCCAGATGGCTGAGCAGATTAAAGTGCCTATTTGGGCAGACACAGGAGCTAAGAGTTCTATCCCCAGTCTGCCATGCTAGCCCTGCCCCAGGGCAGCACTGACATGGCAAATGAGACTGGGCATGGTGGCACCCACCTGTAATCCCAGTGCTTGGGAGGCTGAAAACAGGATGATCACTACGGTCCGATCTGTGTAGTGAGACTCTGTAGACCCTGTACTAAATACACTTTGACTCCCCCCCCACCCTCATTGTACCAGGGATCAAACTCAGGACCTTGTGCTTGTCAGGCAGGCACTTATCCTACTGAACTATCTCCCTAGCCTCTATACTAAATACATAAAAAATTAATTCATTAATGTGTATAGAATACAACCTAAAGAAGAGGCCAAACTGTACAAGGCACAAGTAGGCAGCACTAACCCTGAAGTCAGGTGTTGATGACTGCTCTGTTGCTCTCCAGCAGCCTGCTCTGCCCCAGACAGCACCAGTGTCCCAGGAGAGGGAGGAAGCGGCTGACTGACTCTCATGACTCCCAATTTTTAATGTTTCCTAAGCTATAAAGTTCTTTCACCGTCCATGCCTGTAGAGATAAAGCCTCTAACTCTTGAGGCCTCCACAGTCCACTGGCGAATTGGTGAAGTGCCCTATCACCGCCAACACACCAAGGTCCTTGGCCTCCCTGACCCACGGTCCAACACCAGGACCTTTGCTCTCACATTGCTCCAGTCACCCTAACAGTATTCTAATAATGACCAAACATGGTGAGAGATTTTTCCAAACTCCTTCACATGTATTGCATTTGAGCTTCGCAACAATTATGCAAAGTATGAGTCCTAGCTACAACTTCGAGGGTAGCAAACAGGCAGAAGAATGAAAGGCAACCAGTGATTTATCCACAGTGATACCAGGCTCGAGTTCTTCGCCTTCCATTCGTCTGCCCATGCATTCACGAGTTCATGTGCTCAGTATCTGTTCTATGTGAGGCCCTGTACTGTCGAAAGCCAAGTCACATGTTCCTATAACTTCTTGTCACCCACTTACTCAGCCAGAGCAGCTTCTAGAGAAAATCTTTTCTTTATGTAATTTTTTTTTTTTCCTGGAAACAGAAACAAAAATTTCTCACTATAACTTAAGCTGGCCTTGACCTCAACACCGCCCTGCCTAGTCACCTCAGTATTGGGACCAGGGAAAATTCTGAGCTTCAGATTTCCTTTGAAGTCCAGGTCACATGTGATTGTGTAGAGGGTGAAATGCACACAATGTTATTTCTTGCTTAAAGCCTTTAAATTCAATAGGGAAAAAAAAAAGTCTTTCTCTAAAAAGAAATAAAACCTTATGGAGTACTAAAAATGTCCTTCCCAAGTACCGTCATTTCCTTTTATGCCTCTGTCCACCTGATTCCCAAAACTGGCTAACTGATCTCCACTTGTCTCCTACTACAGATTTGTGACCCGAAAGAACCGCCAGGTGTGTGCCAACCCCGAGAAGAAGTGGGTTCGAGAGTACATTAACTCTTTGGAGATGAGCTAGGCGAGGATGCATCTGGAACCCGACCTGGTGGAAACTCAGCTGTTGCTGCCTGCTTTAGTCTTAAGCCATTTGGGAAGCTTCTGCTCATTCCCTGCTCTGCTTCACCCTTAGGAGGGCATGGATTCTACCACTAGGCAGCAGCCAGAATAGCTTTTCCCTGACTTGAAGCCTCAAAGAGTGACTGAGGCCCTGCCTTTGCCCTGGGAGTCCCTCAGTCCCCAGCTTCAGACCTCTCATTGCCCATGGCTCAGAGATGAAGAAGGAAGTCAGCATGTCTTTGAAGGCAAAGAAGCAAGGCCAAGCTCCCATAAGAATTTCCAGCAGCCCATGTACCAGTCTCTAGCCCTCACAATGGCTGACTGACCAACTTTGGAAGTCAGCTTTTCATTAAAATTCTCAGTGTGATGGCAAAGCTGGCTTGTGCTTTGATTTCCCCCTTGGGAACCTTCCTTTCCCTTGAATATTAATAAACACACAGAGGTTCAGGCCCAAACACATCTGGTGTCCGCTCCAGATTTGGGCCTTGTGGCCCTACCCAGTGGTCAGGAATGGGAACAAGAGTTCTCTGAGGAGGCGATATGGAAGACAGAGTAAATAAAGTAACTAGTAATTTATTCACAGGTCTGGGGACAGGGGGAAAGGGTGGTTACCATGAGCTGCCCCTGCAAGTCCCCAACAGTTTATCTGTCTCCCTGCCACAACACCTTTAAACCTCAGAAGCCAAGTGTGGTGGTACACGCCTATAATCCCAGCACTCGGGAGGCTGAGGCAGGAGGATTGGTGTGAGTTTGAGACCAGCCTGGGCTGCAAAAGTGAGTTCAAGGCCAGCCTGAGCTACATAGTGAGACCCTGTCTCAAAAAGACAAAAAAAAAAAAAAAAAAAACCCTCAGAGTTTACTTGGCCTTTCCATCTTAGCCTACCCTAAGAGTTTCTTCAACTCTTGCCTTTGCCCCAGAACAGATTTAATGGCAATTCCAAAGGTCTTGGGTGTTTCAAAGAAAGAGAAGGAGACATTCTGTGGCTTTCACAATTGCACTAGTACCTTTTAGGTAGGAGTATTACAACTTTCCCTTGTACATATGCCTTTGTGTGAATATCTATTGACAAAGGATATGGCCGTGGCTATATATATATATATATATATATATATATATATATATATATATATACACATACATATATATATAACTCTAAGCACACACTATATGGCAAAACTGTGTTAGCCTCTGACGTTCACATCCATTTTTATCCTCATAAGCTGATGGGGCAAGCAGTATTGCATCAACAAGCAAAAACACTGAAAGGACACCTAGGACTTGAAGGCAGATTTATTCTCATCGATGGACACTGATCAGAATCATTCCAAAAATATCAGGCCCTAATCATAGGGCTTCTAGGAGCTAAGCAAGCAAGAAGCCAGAGGCAGAACAGTTTGTCAGTTGGGGATTGGTTTGCACAATGTACATCACAGTGACCATTTCTAAAGGACCAGAAGCAGCTGAAACTGGAACAGGAACCTGGCCAACTAGGACACTGAAGTATACTGGCTGGGGTCAAGGGGTATTTTTCTACTGCACTATTTATATTAGTTGGGTTTTTTTTTATAATTGTTCTACTTTATTACTGGTTATTGTTGTAAACATCTTAATTGCCTAATTTATAAATTGAGCCTTTATCTTTTTAACTGTGGCATTTTTATGAGAAAAATCAAAAGATAAGATAGCAATGAATAGCTTTCAAAACAAGATAGTAAGATGGTTACAATAATTAATACCATGCATATGGTTGTCTTCATAGTAGTTATTCAGAGGACAAGATGCAGACCTAATATCTTGTCTAAATAATATTAGTGCAAACTTTTATTCTCAATGAATTAAGGCAAAGTGGCTGTATATCTATCCTAACTCTCTTGTGATAGAGATAGATAGATAGATAGATAGATAGATCTTTTTAAAGTTTCTAATACTAGGAGAAAATAACATATCATGTTTATAAGTAGATTCTAAGTCAAAGATATAGTATGAATCATAAAACAAAAAGTATAATTAAACAATATTCAGAAAAATGATTAAATATTAATTAACTAAAATTAAATATTTCAAAATAATATTCCAAAATTCAAATCAAATCGTGAGTCTAGCTTAGAGGCCAGAATGTTGTGTATCATATGTACAAATCTGTAATCAGTTCAGAGTACTTGCTTAGTATTTGACTAGGTTAACATATATAAAGGTTAATATAAACTAAGAAAATGTTTCCATAGTAATAAAGAATTACTAAGAATAAAACATAACATAAATATGGGAATGGCAAACACATGACCAGAATTTCTAACAGTTTGAGGATAGGATATTGCACAAAGTTGTAGTATGTCATAGGTGTGGACACTGTCCATGATGCTTACTGGTGGTCAGGTGTCACTTGCAGGACTGAGCTACTGCTATTTCCTTGATATTCACCCTGTAGAACCAGACACCATCATGACCATAGGGTGCAGAAGAAGTCCATTTGTGGAATATGCTGATGGAAATATGCTGCTGCTGTATACAAAAGAATAGTTGAAAGACTGCTTTTGCATACCTCTTCTTCTCCTGTGGTTAATTGTTTGCCCTATTTGGTGGCTGCTTTCCATTCTCCTTCATGGAGTTGTGGTCATTTTGGTCCCACCCTAGAATATATTTTAGTAAACTGTGCAGGATTGGCTTTGTCATCATGAAATTTTTCAGTTATTCTTTGTCTGGAAGTATTTCATTTCTTCATTGAACTTGAAAGAGAGTTTTGCAGGGTATAGCAGTCTGGGCTGGAATTTGTTTCCTTGCAAGACTTGAAGTACTTTGCTCCATGCTCTTCTTGACTTGAGGGTTAAAAGAAATCTGCCATCATTCTGATGGGTTTTCCTTTAAATCTGATGTTTCTTTATTCTAGCAGTTTTTAGTATACTGCTTCTGTGCTGAATTTCTGGGATCTTATTATAGGTCTGAGTATGGTTTTAATTGGGTTGATGTTATTTGGAGTTCTATATGCTTCAGCTACTGAATGTCAAATTGTTTCCCCATATTTGGAAAGTTTTCTTTTTTTTTTTTTTAATTTTTTTTTTTATTTATTATTTTTATTCTTGTCTCAGAACCTTTGTTTATTCACTCATTTTTATGGCCGGCTCAGCCTGCCCCCTAGAGGGCAGGGCTGGCGCAGCATGTGGTGCCGGGGATCGAACCGCGGTCCCTGAAGCCGCCCAAGCAGGTGCTTTAGACCACTAAGCCATCCCGCCGGGCCCCTGGAAAGTTTTCTGCTATTACTTCTGCCCATATTCTTTTTATATCATTTGTGTTGACTCCTTCTTTTTCACTGATGCCTATTAGTTTTACATCGTTCATCTCTGCATCGTCTTGCAGATATTGAATTATTTTTCCTACATTCCAGTTGCTTTTAAGAGATCTTTTCTTACCTTCTCACTAGCTGCAATGGTGTCTTCAAGTTCTTAAAGTTCTATTTTCACTTTCATTGAAACAGTTTTGCCAGCTTGTGGTTGAGATTTTAAGTTCCTATATAGCACTTTGAATCTGCTACATACATTCTATTATTTTCCTATATTGCTGATTCCAGGATTCCATCATTTTTCTATTGCCCTCTTTTTTTTTAATCAGTATCTTCTTTAGAAGCACTTAGTACTTAATTATAGATAATATTTCTTATACATAATATTACTTCAAAAATTACTTCTGATAGGATTTCCTCTATACCTTTCTGCAGTTGTTTCTTTACTTCAGATGCTATTATTTCAGAGATTTCAGGTGTGTGGTTTCCAATTTCTTCTATGCTATTGTCTCCTGTATTTTTTCTGGGTGGGCTCGGGGCCTGAGAGCACATTTTGCTCCTTCTCTTTGTCATTTTGCATAGCCCTGCCTTCTGACCTTTGGCATAGAGATTTGGTAGAGTTCTTAGAGTCAGATCTGGATCTACCAAGTGCAAACTCATGCAGGTGGGTGTGGCTTGGGTCTGGCTTCTCAGCTCCACTTCTTCCTGCTGCATCCCTTGGAGGCAAACTTGATATGCCACTCTGGCAAGATGTTCTGCTCCTGGATTAGCTGGATGGGTCTTGTCTCTAGTCTCTCTAAAGGGAGTTCTGTGGCAGTTTTCCACACTGAGCCTGTCTGATGAATGAAGTTCCTGTCACATGCCTGGCTTTGTTGTTGGGTTGAATGAGTTTCCAATGAGCACAGGGTAGTCTACCTCTCCTGCCACGCCTGACTGCTGGATCCCAAATTTTCAAACATATATATGTATAAGAATATACCTGTATACTCTTCCAGATTCAACTATTAACATTTTACAATATTTATCTGTATATATCTCTGTGTGTCAGTATATGGGTATATATATATAGTTTTTATGAATTATTTGAGAGTTGTAGATATACTAATGCATCAACCCTAAAAACTTTAGTATGTGTCTCCTGATAATACACTTCATAGCCACAAAATGCACACCACACTCAGGAAACTTACGAAGACATGGTATTTCTTTCTAATATACAATCTATCATCAAATGCCCCAATAATGACCTTTATAGCTTTTGAAATTCAGAATCCAGTTAAGCACACACATCACATTCAGGTGTCATGCCTTTTTAGCGTACGTTAACATACTGTTGGTCTCAATGGATTGAGGTGTCAGTTTTTTGAAGAGCTCAGATCAGATTTTTGTCAAATGTTCCTTTATTTGGCTTGTCTAATTATTTCCTCATAACTGTAGTCAAACACAGTGGGTAGGAATCCTTCCCAGTGCATCACATCGATGCACATTATGTCAGCTCACTGGTGACGTGAAGTGTGCTGACTTAGTGGCCCATGTGTTCTTGTTACAGTAGCTGCCTGCCACGCACTGTGCTAGACACTGGAGCTGGGGGTGGGGAAGCCACAATTGAGGGGTGAATAGCCATGTCACAGTCCTCACCTTCAGGCTACTCACAGTCCAGTGAGGATGATGGCCCTAGGAGCATATTAAATATATAAGGCCTTATAGGAAGCAACTCTACAAAGGATATGGTCACCTTGTGGGGAAAGGGGTTACATTACTGAGGTAAGATAAGGAACAAGAGAAAGAAAGGTAACTCCAGAGATGAAATTACATTTCTATGGAGTATGAAAGATTTCATGAGTAATTTCATAGTAGAGAGGCAGAGGGAACAGCCTATGCAAAAGTCGGAGGTATAAAAACAGCTCCTTGCCAATACGTACAGTCTCTTACTATGGGAGCATGTGGCATTCACTGCCAGTGTCTTGATTTGACTAATGCTAAGAAAAACTCGTAATGTTCTGACTTCCTTTTTAGTGCTTTGGCACAACTCAGTATTTAGCCAGACAAGCACAATTTTCATAGATGTAAAGTGACCAATTAGGTCCACAGGCCCAGTAGAGGCCAAGGGTGGGGCTCAAGAACAGAACTTGAGTGTTCCGTTTACCAAGGCAATCTGGTTGCTCAGCAGCTGGAAGCTTCTGCCTTCAGAAGTCTGTTTACCTCATTGGTCCCTCTCATACCAGACAACAGGTCTCCAGTTGTATGTCTTCTCCCCCACAGCCCCAGACTACCCACTGCCCAAACTCCCTCTTCCCCCACCAGGAGAAGATGGCCTATGAAAAACTAGTGGATATGCTTGAAATCTCCAAAGCAATGTTCATGTACCCATGGCTGGAATATCGAGAGAGGACCAAAGGTAAGGACAGAATGAGCAGGAATGGGGCCGGAGCTGGGTTTTTTTAAAAGCAAGGCTATCTGGCTCTCAGTCCCAGGCAAGGGGCTGAGTGAGTTCAGCAAGCTGTAGGGCAGTCTTTAGACACACTGATGACCCACATCCCTCAAAGTAAGTCTCCAGTTCCCTAGCAGGGCTTACAAGTTCCTCTTAAAAAAAAAAAAAAAAGTCTGTCTCCCCAGCTTCTGCACCCTGACCTATACTCCAACCCTCACCCCTCCAAGTGTTTGCATATAAAATAGGAGGACCAACTCACAGGAGTGCCTAATGCCCTTGCCCTTATCTTTCTGACTAACTCCTGCTTGTATTGAGACTTGACTTATCTACTGTACATGGGGAAAGCCTTCCCTCATCCTCCCAGACAGGCCAGGTGCCTCTCCAGAATGTCATCTTTATCTAGCTCCACCTTTGCTTCTCTCTGTTAGTTGCTAAGAAACATCTTGAGGTAGTAAGATAGCTCAGTAGAAGAAGCGCTTGCCTGGCAAGTACAAGCTCGAGTTCCTTAGTTCAATTCCCAGTACTGCCAAAAAAAAAAAAGAAAAAAAGAAAGAAAAGAAAAAGAGCTATGTCTCACCAGTGGTTCTCAAAATATAGTCCTAGAAGCAGCGGCGCCATCACCTTCATCACAAATACAAATCATCAGAGCTTACCCCAAGTGTCATGTGTTAGACACCTATAGGATGAGTCCTAGAAATCTGTATTTTAACTAGCCCTTCAGATAGTGCTATTGCACATTCAAGTTTGAGAAACTGAACAAGAATTTTAGTTTCCACCCTTAGTTGAATATTTGAATCTTCTGGAGATCTACCTAACATGCCAGGCCCTATCCCCACAGAATCTGGTCAGTGATTCTGATGCAGGGCTTTAAGAACCTTCAAAGTTCCCCAGAATGATTCTAGTATGCAGGCAGGGTTGAGAATACCTGCTAGGCCTATGATGCTTAAACTTCAGCTCCATAGGAATGACCTGGGGATCTCATTCCAATGAAGACCCTGACTCAGTCAGTCTGGGACAGCACCTAAGGCCACATTTCTGAGACACTCCCTGATGCTGGCATGATTCTCTAGACCATGCTACCCTTCAGGTCCTTGCTTATGTCCCTGGTACCTGGTGAAACACCTGGGGTTAGTACTTGATGCTGACTGGATGAATGCCTAGGTGAGTGATTCTTTAACTCACCTCTACCTGCTGTCTTATCTGTATCACACACATACTCTCACTCCTCCTGCCAGAATTCAGAAAAGCCATGGCTCCTGTTCACCTGCCCTTGTCCTGCTACAAGGTAAGACCTCTGCCCTGAGAACTATATTACAAATGAAAGGCCAACCCTGACAGAAGCCTGACATGCACCTCTGGGGCCACCATAAACTTCGTGTGAGCCTGGACAAGCCACTTTCTCTAAACGTTAGGGGCTTCCTCTGTCACAGGCTGGCCCCCTGCCTATCTCCTTTGTATGAGAAAATCTGTAAAGCCTGGGCCATGCAGGAAGAACTACTAAGGGGTTCAGTTTTATTAGTTAACAAGTAGATCTTTAGGCTTGCCAGATAAAATACCGAGTGCTTGATACAATTTAAATTTCAGATAAACAGTCCTGGGAGATAGCTCAGCAGCGTAAGTGCCTGCTTAGCAAGCGCAAGGTCCTGAGTTTGATCCCCAGAACTAAAAGCAACTTTTTCAAATAAATAATGAGTAGATTTTTAGCATAAACATATCCCAAGTGTTTCATTTATTACCTAAAATCCAAATTTAATTCAACATCCCATTTGGTTCTTTTGCTTGTTCTTTGCTCTATATGAAATCCTACTTACCAGGAGTCAACCTCATTTTCTGAAGTCATGACAGTCACTGGAACACTCTTATTAGGATTATGTTATTCACTTCGGTAGGAACCACTGGCTGGAACTTCTTCCCCTCTAGCCTAGAGAGATCAGTTATAAAGGTAGGGAGGCTAAGCTCAGCATGGTACCACATGCCTATAATCCCAGCACTCAGGAAACTGAAGCAGAAGGATCACTATGAGTTCAAGGCCAGCCTGGGCTACAAAGTGAGCTCAAGGTCAGCTTAAACTACATGGCAAGACCTTGTCTGAAAAACACCGGAAAAAAAAAAAAAAAAAAAAAAGATAGGCTATAGAGAGAAAGGGATGGGTCCCAGCCAAATCTTCAGAAAATTCTTCTGACACATTGAAAAACCCCTACTATAGTCAGAGCTGTAACTACATAGCTAAAAGCAAGGGATGTAGCTTAGAGGTAGGGCACTTGCCTAACCTGTGTAAGGCACTGAGTTAGATCCCCAGCACGTGTGCACACACATACACACGCACTGCACGGTAAAGAGATAGAGTTGGAAAAAGTCTATTTTCCCAACCAACTTGTTAAATTCACAAAAGCAAGGAAGGCAACTACATCACTAGAACACAGAGCTTGGCACACAGTGGATAACTGATAAATACCTATATGAGCAATCTCCTGCCCTTAGTCTATAACTTCCCAGCCTTTCACTTTGATTTCTCTGCTCAAATGTCCTTTTGAAAGTACACTGAGATCTTCAATTGATCACCCTGTGAACTCAGATCAATTTATAAATCACTTCATAATCGAGGCCTTTTTTGGAGTGCCCTTGGAAGGAAAATAGAACAAGGGTTATTGATGCCAATTAACAGATTGAAGACTGGTAGAGTGAAATAACTTCTTGTTCAAGTTACATAACAGGCTAAATGGGATCTATGACTCAGCCAGAATAAGAGGCTAAAGGTTGTCTCACCGACCCTCTCAACCTGCCACTCCTCCTCCCCGAACTCCCAACACCCAGATAAAGGGCCTAGTCAGTTCTTCTGACAGCTCTGCCATGGTACCCGCAGATTCCAAAGGAAGAACTTCCGCCAAGTCCGGAGCGCTGGCGGCAGCACCCGAGCAAGCCAGACTCAGTCGCTTACTGCTACTCCCAGCAACCTGAGATCTACACACACTGGCACACCCTGTATGACCAGCGGAAGGAACGAGAGGTCCAGAAAGTGTTACTGAAAATGAGAGGCCATCATTCTAAGTATGCTCTGTTCACTTCTGTGTTCTCTACATCTTCTAGAAAACAGAAAAAAGACAGGGGAGGGAAGGGAAGGGGACCTGGTCAGTCCACAGTCCAAGGGTGGACCATGGGATAGAGGGGCAGCTTAGCTCAGGGCTGGATATCCCTGAACCTTCCTATGTCTTCCTCTGGTCCATCTCTGGTCTGAGCTAAGATTCTGAGGCAGGGTTAAATCAGTGACTGAGGAAGAAAGAACAAGGGGACAAAGGCTTTTTATATTATTTCTCACACAGAAATCTCAAAAACAGAACCCAAAAGTTCCACGTCTCCATGAGCAAATTGGCTCTAAAATCTCAGATGGGACCTGGGTCCTTAGACCCTACCAAGGATCATCTAAAGTGGCAAAGATTAAAGGTGAGGACCATGGCAGGAAGGGCATGAGGAGGCCCCTACCCATGTGGCTTCACCTTAAGTCCACATCACCTGTCAGCCTTAGTCCCTCCCCGCAAAATGTGGGCCAGAGGGTTGCGGGATCAGATTGCCCGAGCTCCCTTCAGTTTGAAGTTCTATGTTTTTCCTTTTTATTTCCTTTCCAATGCCTGCCTTGGATGGGTAGGAGCTCACCAAAACCTTAGAATCTCCCAGAGAAGATGATCAGTTCTACGCAACACAGGTGAGAACCAGCAGACAGAGGGGGTGGTTACACGTCGGAGTTGACCCAGCTAGAAAGACACAAGAAGCTGGAGGTGGGTGGTGGGAACAAGGGCAGCATTCTAAATATAGACTCCGGCTGTGTCTGAGAGATGGCGACTCCTGTGGGTCATTTCCACACTCTCCTCCCTTTCCTTTGTCCCTCTTTCTGCAGGCTCTGCAGTATCTTGGCGTCAGTGACCAGTTCATTCTGAAGGCGCTGTGGCAGGTGGTGAGTCTCGAGGCTGCATGGGGCTTAGGAAAGGTAGAATCAGTGTGAGGTATGCTGAGGGTGGGCACGTAGGCACAAGACCAGACTCCCCAGGATGCCAGACTGATAGCTCAGAGCCAGTGAAGAAAGAGCCCCCAGCACAGGGCACATCCCCAACTCATGCCCTTGGCCTCTTTAAAGAACAGCTAGAAGAAAGGGGAAATTTGAAGGCTCTCTTACTCTACCAAAACATGCTGGATTGAAGAACCAGGAAAGCACTGGGCCTGAGTTCATTCTCTTCATTAACTGAAACAGCACTTCAGGCCTTTAGGTCTTTTTACACTTGGGAGCATGTATTCTAACTGATAATCTCATTAAACTTTACAACATTAAGAACAATTATTAGTATCTGTATCTGTCTAGTGAGGAAATAGAGGCTCTGAGAATCCAGCCTAAGTCACTAGTAAGTGACAGACAGATCGGAGCAAAAGTCTAAATCCCAGGGTCAACACTCCTTCCACTATGCTGTCCTGCCTGTACTGTGTTGGAGCACAGACAGGGTAGTCATATTCTAGACCTGGTCACCTCTTCCATAAAGTGAAAAGCTGAGAAAATCCCTAAAGCGCTGACATTCCACTGCTTTATGTTGTATTTCCACCCCTCACCTTTTAAATCAGGCCCAAACTGGTGCAAAGAAAGTAAGGTATGAAGCTTATCGAACCCTGGCCATCCTTGGTGAGTATGTCACCCCTCTGGGTGGGGAGCTGGGAGAGGTGCTGTCCCTTTTTTTTTGAAAGGGCAGAAGGAAACCTAGCATTTGACAGAGACTGAGAATTATCCTAGGTGCTGTTGGCTAGAGGAGTAAGGTGGGGTGAAAAGGGAGACAGAGGCAGAGGTAGAGATGGAGAGACAGGGGAGAGCAGGAAGGGAGACAGAGAGACAGACAGAGACACCCAGAGAGGCAGAGACAGAGACACAGCAACTCCAGACATTGTGTTCATGTTCAATCCGCTGCTCTGACCCTGAGAGAATGAACACCTCCCTAGATCCTAGTGCTTGGAACTTCTGTCCTGAGAGAACGGTGGAGTTCAGTGGGCAGCTGTGGCTCTGCCATTGACCTGACGGCCTTCCCTGTCCAGGCTGCCTGAATGAGCACGTGATCCAGGCTGTCATCACACAACTCAAGAAGGCAAGTGTGAGCCAGGAGATGCAGACCCTGACAAGCCTACGAGTGGCTCTGAACTCCTGGGCTGCTGCCCCTGAAGACAAGGTGAATGGAAGGGTCTACCATTGTGGTGAAGCACTGACAGGTCAGAATAAGGCTAGTTAGCTCTCAGCTTTAATGGGAGGTACTATCCTTGTGGCATTCCCTGTAGAGTTGAATAGCGGTGCATCGCTTGTGCAGGGACTAGATGACCTCTGAAAAGCCAGAATGCAGTGTCATAGCCACACCTATGAGTGCATGAGGCTTGAGACATCTAGATATAAGTCACAACAAAAGCCAGAAAGAAGATGAGAGGGTCAGCCTTTAAAATGGAGACAGTGTTTCACAAAACATTAAATAACACACCCATTATGGTATCTGTGTCTTTAAAATGGTAACCATTACTATAATCTCTGAAATAACCATATGAAGCAAAACCTGTCAAGAAGCGACAAGGATCACAACATCCCTGACATTACTCTGTTTTTTCCTTCTTGGATTCCACCACTGCTCCATGTGAGCAAGAACAAATCACACTTCCAGTTATTCAGCAAATATACAGCAACAGATAACATGCCAGGCACCATCACATGCACTTGCACACACCAGTGAACCAAGCAGGCAAAGATCCCTGCTGTTGTGGCACTTACATGCTAGTGGAAGGAATCACACAATAATCAAAAAATGTGGTTAGAAAGTTGTATCATATGTCAGGGGTTCGATGGGACAAATTAGGTAACAGGGGGAATTGAAAAGGAGTGACAAGTGATGATGAGTTGTGACATAAGCATGGAAGACAGGGAAAAATCTCACTTAGAAAGTATATTTGAATACCTGGGCATGGTGGTGCACCCCTGTGATCCCAGCATTCAGAGGCTGAGGAGGAGGGAGGATGATTGCAAGTTCGAAACCAGCCTAGGCTACAAAGTGAGCTTAAGGCCAGCCTAAACTGCATAGTGAGACCCTGTCTCAAAAAGACAAGAAAGAAAGAAAGAAAAAGAAAGGAAAGAAAGAGAAAAGAAAGTATACTTGAACAAAGCTATCTTAGTTGCTTTTTTTTTTTTTTTTTTTCTTTCTTTTTTTGTCTTTTTGAGACAGGGTCTTGCCATGCAGTTCAGGCTAGCCTTGAGCTCACTTTTGTAGCCCAGGCTGATCTCGAACTCGCACCAATCCTCCTGCCTCAGCCTCCCGAGTACTGGGATTACAGGCGTGCTTAGTTGCTTTTCTTGATGCTGGAACAAAATATCTGACAACCGTAAGTTAAAGGAGAAAAGGTTTATTTTAGCTCACAGTTTGCAGAAGTTTCCAGTCCATGTTCAGCTGCCTCCAAGGCATGGCGACATGGAGATAGACTTCTCAGAGAAGAAACAGTTCATGGCATGGCAGGCAGAAGGCAGCAAAGCAACAACTATGAACCCGTCTCTCCCTTTTATTCCAGGCAGAGCACATGCCGTATGGTAGTGCTGCCCACACCTAGGGTGGGGCTTGCGTTCAGTAAATCCATTCAGCAACACCTAGAACTTTAGTAATTCTGATCAGTGGGCTGATTTAGGATTATGCAGCCTTAATGCTAGCATCATACACCCTAGATCCATCCAGCTCCCCAATGGCATACCTAGGAGTGCATGAGGCTTTGGGGGGGACATCTAGCTACAAGACATAACAAAAACCATCAATACAGACAAGAACAAGCTTGGCACGGGAATAACAAAGAAGCCAGCCTGGCTGATCTGAGGCAGAAAGAGAAAGCAGTAAGAAATAAAGGTCAGGTCAAAGTTGGCAGGCCAGAACATACATGTGGCCTTCCAGGCTATTTTAAGTACTTGGGGTTTATTCTGAGTGGAATGGGGAACCATTAAAGGTTTTTGAGCAGAACAGTAATGTGATCTGACTTACATTTCATGCTAACTGTTGTGCTGTATAAAGACTGAGGCAGAAGAGGCTAGGAGTGGAAGCAGAGAAGGCCAATTAGTGGCTCCTGAAATAGTACTGTAAGATGTAGCACTGGCCAGCACCACTAAAGCAGATGAGATCACTAAGCAGTGACTAGGAATCTGCCCTTGAGGCGTTCTGGTGTGAAGAGGTCATCAGGAAAAGGAGGAAGCAGCAGCCCATGAAACTGGAAGACAATCCAAAGCATCAAATCAAGTGAAAATCTTTCACTTGAAAATCAAGTAAAGAACATGTCAAAGAAATATCAGACCAATATAAGAATTGAAAATTGAGGGCTGGTGAGATAGCTCAGAAGTCTAAAGTACCTGCTTAGGCAAGCTGAGGCAGGCACAGGACCCAGCACTACATGCCATGCCAGCCCCATTTTCACGGTGGGCTGAGAGCAGCCAGGTATGAACAACTTTCCAAGTTTTGAAGAAAAGAGTAGTAGTTGGCACTGGAGATAGAATCTAAAAAAAAGAAAAAGAATCACATGTTTCTATGCTAAGGGACAGCAGTCCAGTAGTTACAAAAGTGATTTTGATGAGAACGAGAAAAGTCACTACAAAAACACCCTTGAGGTGATGAGAGGATGAAATCTCTACAAGTGGAGAGACTGGGTAGACAGATAGGTAAATATATATATTTATATATATATGTATTATATATATTATGTATATATATATTATGTATATATATATATATATATATATATATATATATATATATGTTTTTCAACATCAAGGATTAAGATAGCAGAAATGCTAAAAGAGGTAACAGTGATCTATTCATAAGATAAATTCAGCCAGGCATGATGGCACATACCTGTAATCCCAACACTTGGGAGGCTGAGGCAGGAGGATCGGTGTGACTTCAAGACCAGCCTGGGCTGCAAAACTGAGCTAAAGGCCAACGTGAACTGCATAGCGAGACACTGTCTCAAAAAGACAAAATAAAAAGAGAAAAGAGAAATTCACACAGAAATGAGATGTGACCTGCGAGCAAGTAAGCAACAAAAAGAAGGGAGCGTGAGTGAAATAATAAGGTGATGGCATGAAATTTATCTAAAGAGCAAGGAGAAGGATCTGGAAGCAGCAGTGAACTACTCCTAATAAGGTACAAAGTCTGGCTGGAAACAGCCCATTAACATGTATTGTCTCCCTCAGAGGACAGAAGTGGGGAACGAGGAAGAGCTGGTTCTTGTGCTGCAGACACTGATGAAGTCATCCTCAAGTGAAGCAGCCCTGGAGGCAGCCCTGTGCTTTGGTTTCCTGAGGCCCAGTAACAACAAGGCCCAAGAATTCTTGCTCCAGTGCCTGTGCCAAGGGACCAAGACCCAGCAGATGAAGGTGTGGGCACAGGAGGCTGGGATCCTGGGGGCAACAGAGGCTATTGCTGACTTGGATGGTACCTGAATACTGACACCCTTGTCCCAAAGAAAACAGGCCTTGGCTGGGAGCACAGTGGGGCCCTCTGTGACTTTAAAATACTCTTATGCATACATATGGGGTTATACTGCCATGTAAGTGTGCATGTGTCTATGTGTACTTGGTAAGTGTAAACATTCATTTATGTATGTACACACATAAACTTGTTTTCACTCAGAGGCCAAGAAACAGAAGGACCTCACCTGTTTCCCGCAGTCCCACACCCAGTTCCCCAGTCCACCTAGCTATTTAGAGGCCTCTAGGTATGCGCCTGTACACCTTGCCCCACTGCACCCCTCGCAGGCACTTAGGATGCTGATCAAGATCATGCATGTGCACTCTGCTGCAGTCACCAGGGCCATTCTGGCCCAGCTATGTTCTTCTACTCTTGTTGAGGTAAACTCTGGGCTGCCTTATATCTTTGTTCCCCTGATATTAGGACAGGGTTGGGATATGAGAAAGGAGAACTATTTTTCACTCATCCCCTCCCCATCAGGACCGCTTCGAAGCCATTGAAATGCTCAGGACGATTGGACTGGAAGAGATCAAGGCACAGGGACTAGAGGAACTCACATTTGACCTGCTCAAATGGAAGACACATTACGAACCCTTCTTTGTGAGACCATAGCTTCCAAGCCCAGGAAGCCAAAACCTGTCCTGTCCCTTCTCTGGAGGATCCTGTCACACCACTCCATAGTATCACACTAATCTTAGCCTACTCTCTGTTCTCTTGGTGTAGCCCATGTTGATAAACCACCTTCTCTACACTCAGGTTTTTCTCTCAGTTCAAAAAACCCCATGAAACCCCACCTTCTGTAGGATAAAAACTGACTTAAAGGACTCTCACCCCACCTTTCCTGTCTATTAAAATGTTATTTTCCTTCCTTAAGACCAGCCCAAAAGCCGTCTGATACAGGAAGCTTTCCCAAATTGCTAAGCAGACTCAACCTGGCCTCTCTCTGTGCTTCCTTTTATCTTTTCTATAGAATCATCCACAGTACTTCTGCAGCCGTTTTTCTAAACTATAAATCAAATCATGACATATCTCTGCAAAAAACTTCAGAGGCTCTTGCAATCTTCCACTTTGCCTCACAACTTGAGCCCTGCCTAGCTCAGCTTGATCTTCATCTCTCTCCCCCTCAGAGTCAGACACCAAGTACGCTTAGAATGACCAAGTCCTAATTTTCACCTGCTGGCTCAATGTTAATTATTCAGAGTGCTTGTAAGTTTGTTTGTTTTTTAAACACTTTATTTATGTATGTTATGGCCAGCTCAGTCTGCCTTAGAGGTGGGACTGGTGCAGGATGTAGTGCTGGGCATCGAACTTCGGTCCCTGTGGTTGCATAAGCTTGCCTAAGCAGGCACTTTAGACCATGAGCTATCTCGCCAGCTCAGTGTTTGTTTGTAAGTTTGGTCACCTCTCTAAACTGAACTATTTTTGGCTGCCCATGCTCTCTACACTTTCTCTTGCCCCCAGTTTTGCTCATCTTCTCCCCTGTGCCCAGAACCATGCACACACACACACACACACACACTCACACATACACTCACACATGCATGCACACAGCTTTTGCTCCTTAATGCTCTCACGCTGCAAGTTTCAGCTGATACATCATTTCTTCCACCTGGAAATCTTCCTAGTACCCAGGATGGGTCAGAATATCCTCCTATATGCACCCTATAGAGTGCTCTAATTGCCACTTACTTGTCTGCTTCCTCCATCAGACTCTGAGCTCCTCAAGTTAGGGACCCTACTAAGGGTTTAATCACTGTGGAGCAGTTCAGACTTCTGCATTTCCTCTCTCTGTTGTCCTGCTGTGGTCCCTCTACAGGCTATTCGGCAAGCTGTGGCTGAAATAGTGGAAGAGTTCGGTATGAAGCCCCTGATGATGAACTTGGTGGAAGCGTAAGCAGCCTGGGCTGGGAGCTGCCACGCTCAAATCTTGGGTTTGGGAGGGGAACAGAGGAGTTGGCTGAGAACCTTGCCTGTGCTGCTATGTAAGTCACTCCTTGAGCCCTACTCTGGGGTTTTTGTTCATCTGAAAAAAGAGGCTAATCACAACACTCAGGGTTGTTACAAAACTTAAACATAACTGAAAAGAACTTTTAAAAAGTAAAGTTCTGGACAGATGAGTCCTGGTCATCATGTAGTGCTTTGTGACAAGGTATAGCACCGGCTTTTCCCCTTCTAGTCTCCTTCCTGACCTGGGAAACAAAACATGGAAATATCAAAGTTAACACCACTTATCAGTATTAGGCCCAGCTCACTCTGGGCTTGAAGAGCACCCCACACACACTTTGACAACATATTGACTCTCTCTTTACACAGGCAATTAATGAACCCAGATGTCACTGCTCGCCAGGAAGCAATCATCTCTCTGGTAAGCAGGCTCTTCTCTGACCCAAGTCCTGTGGTACATTGATGGCAGGGGACTAGACAATTGAACAGGGTCACAGAAGGGAAAAAAGAGCTGTAGAATTTTGAGAGATTCATTTCTGAGTTCTAGATCTATCAAGAGTTCAGAGTAGCCTGTACCTCACTGGGGATGGGTGAAGGAAAACTTCAGAAAATGGGTGTGTGGGAATTACTGGTACAGACATTGTCTTGACTCTTTTGGGTAAACAGTGGAAACTGGGATCCATGCAGTAGTCCAAAACAGCAAGAGAAGTACCTCAGCTGAGAAGTCTTATGTCTTCCTCTAGGCCACAAGGTCATTCAAAGAGACTAGAGTGAGAAAGAGGATGGGACATCTTCCTAGGGCTGGCTACTTAGGTCACTCTGTCTCTGCCAGGGTGCCTTGGGGATCCGTAGCCCACAAGTGTTCCACTTGCTCCTGGACATGCTAGATGCAGAAGAGAGCCAGGCAGTGAAGAAAAGTGTAAGGCATTTCTGACATTTATTCCCCTTTTCTACCCACCCCCCAATCTCTCTCATTCACCTCACCATGTGTTCCTTGTCAGAAAGAAAGTCCTTAAGACATTGTCCCTTAACCCAGTTTCTTGCTACAGTTTCCCTCGCCTTGGTTGCCCCTACCCTCCCAGGCTCAGTCCAAAGTGAAAAAGCCCTGGGATCTTTGTTTTAATGCAGCTACAAGAAACATTAGTCATTTGGGCCTCAGTCGATCCCTGGATCCAAAAGAAGCTAAAGAACAAGGTTTTCTTTGTCTGTGAGGCACCTAAAACCAAGAAGAAGACAGAGCCCACGAGGTTCCGGAAGGAGCCTGAGACCCAAGAAGAGTTAAATATCCAGGACTTTCAACTAGCTAGGTTGAATCCCTTGTTTATTACAAAGGCCTGCACCAAGGAAGATCAACCAAAAATGTTTCCCGACCTCCCATCTGATTGTTTCTCTATACCCCAAGGACAAAAGCAACAGACCTCAGGGCCCTGGAAGCCAAGAATCAGGCAACAGCTCTGGGCCCTTGCTGAAATCTACAAATAAGTCAGCTCTTTGGGCCTACTCTCTCCCTGAGCATAGTTTCCAGGCTTCTCTGAGGAGACGATCCACACTTCCCTCTCATGAATAAATGAATGTCACGATACCTACCACCTGAATCACTACTACTGTTCCTGTCATGAGAAGATGCAGAGCCAAGTTCTCCTGGTTCCCAGACAGGTGGTGGTCTCATGTAGCCACACGTCCTTTCCTCTCCTTCTATCAAGGAAAGAAAGAGAACCAGGCCATCTCTGAAAGATCACCCAGATTTACCTGCCTAAATCAAGCCCTTGTCTGTGTCCAGAACTTAATGATAAATCTAGACAGCTAAGCCTGTGTCTAGAGGGGGCAGCTGAAGCAAAAAAGGGGTCAATGTTGGAAGCTTTTTTCTTGGACCATTTCTTATTAACTTGACCTGCTCACACATACACATCTACCCACCTCTCTAAGGTCACCAAGAGGGAGACTAATTTAGCTTCAATCAGAGCCAAATAACCTCGCTAGTATATCAGCTACCTAGGTACTTGTTTTCTACCATCTTCCCTTTAAGAGTTATTCCCTTTAAGAGATCCAGTTACAACGCAAAACCATCTTATCTTGAACTTTACACTAACAGGACTAACACAAGCTATAAAAGAAAGCCCTGGAGGAGGAGGTGATGCCTCAGGTGAAACTTGCAGGGTGAGTTAACCAGCCAGGAGTTTACTTGTATACCTGTTTACCTGTATAATCTCAGTTCCTAAGGAGGATGACTCAAAAGAATCACAAATTCCAGGCCAGGGTAGGCAACTTAGGTGAGATGTGTCTCAAAATAAAAAATAAAGGTTGTAGGGGTAGTTCATTAGTAAAGTGCTTGCCTAGCACACACAGGCCCTGGGATCCTCAGTACCACACGCACACAAGAAGGCACAGCCAGACTTTGAAGTCAGAGTTAGTCCTAGGGTTCATTATGTATCTGATCTTTGACTTTAGTTGTTAATCTCTGATAGTTTTACTATCTATAAATAAAAGTAATACCTATTAACTTGAAGTGTTCCTATGAAATTAAGAAAAATCTGTCAGTGCCCTTTTTTCCTCTCCTTTCTTTGATGTTGTCACTTGAGCCCTAATCACCAGAAGTCAAAAAAGACTCTCCTGCTACTCTCCATGACTCTAATCATACTGGAGAAGTCCTTCCCATCAAGTGCAGAAAGGTTAAACAGACCCTCATTCCCATTTGCCACATCACAGGTACTACAGCACTTCAAATTTAGGAGTTCTGAATTTAGTGAAGCACTCCACTCAGATTTATCTCCTACCCTACCTCATCATTTTAAGATTCATACTTTGCCTCAGAGTTTGTTGTTGTTGTTGTTTTTATGTAGTTCCGGGTCTCACTACATGGACTCGTAATGATCTTCCTGTTTTCAGCCTGCCAAACATTGGGATTACAGGGGTGCGCCACCACACCCAGCCTCAATCACCTTCTCAGAGCACTCTGGGGCAAGGCCAGAATGGCAGGCTGGGGACAGAACTCCTCCAGTCCCTTGTCTGCCTAAGGCGCTTCCCCTCAGAGTTGTAAATAGTAAGTGAAAACATGATTTTACTATCCTGGAATATAAAACACAGCATGGTGACTCTTCTGATAATGAGGCATAGAGTCCAATGACAGGAAAGATGTTCTTAGCTGCCATTCTGCAGCTTAGGGTCCATGAACAATATAAATTCAAACATTCTTGTGCCTCAGCATCCTATGGGTATAAGAACTGCCTCTCATTTTATAGGCTTTCAACTTCTACAGAACTTTTACTACAGATCTCCAATCCCACAGTCAATATTTCTAGATGTCTCCAAAGTCTTGTAAGTCGACCAGACACCTCTGGCCAGTAGCACATCAGTCAGGTGTTTTGTTTGTTTGGTTGGGTTTTTTTGTTTGTTTATTTGTTTGGTCTATTTGAGACAAGGTCTGGCTAGGCAGGTCAGACTAGCCTTGAGCTCACTTTGTAACCCAGGCTGGTCTCTGTCATGGGTCAAATGAATATTTAGCTGTAACTGTGGAAATTAGATTCCCTTATGCTTTCTGTTACCTACTCTAAGGAATGTACTCTCACCCTCTTTTCAAGGCTGTTTAGTAAGGAGTAACTGAGTAACTATCTCCCTCCACTCCCTAATCTAAATTTTGTAAACATAATTAGCTTAAAATGTATCTTGTAAAAACAGCTTATTCAACCAAACTCCATGCAGTCCAGTTGCACATGCCCTGAACTGTGAAAGACCTCTTGGTCATGTGACTTTCCTTTTAAAAGCTCCTCATTTCCCAGGCTAGGCGTTGATCAGTCTCCTCCTGCATGAGAAACGACTGGCAGCCCTGAGCTCAGTAATAAGGGCTCATTTTAAATTCTCATTTTTGGATTTTGGTCTGGCTTCTGTTTGAGAGCCCATACCAGTCTCAAACTCACAAGGATCTTCTGCCTCTGCCTTCCAAGTGTTGGGATTACAGGTTTTATGCCATTACTCCCAGCTAGAACAGCAACCTTAATTTCACAAATCTACACCAAATATAAGATAACAAGCATAAATACCATCATTGAGAATCAGCTATCTGGTCTACCAATATATCAGTGCTTTCCCAGATACAAAGCATTCTAGATTAAACTTTTAACAACAGCCTTAAGCCAAGCACTGGCCAACTCCTTTGAGTCCCAAGATATCCACTCAACCACTACGATCTTGGGCCTGACCCTTGAACAGAATCCAAAATATAAGCCTCTTTTATCTTTCCTGCTCTGAAACCTCTCAAGGGTACCCCTGCATGCAACCTCTGATGGTAAAGACCATTGTTTTTGTGTCTTTATGTAAGAATCAGTAACTCAGGTTCCAATTCTCCAACTAGCTTATGTGACCCTCTAAGCCCACTTCCGTATTTCCTCATTCACTGCTTAGACCTTAATCTTAGCATTGTCCTAATTCCAGCTCTCTGGACAATCATCTGATACCCAAACCCTCAACACCTGATCTCAACTTCAGCTACCTACTTTCACAGCCACTCTTGACATCAAGAACTGCTTCATCTCCAAATCCTAAAACCTTTTTGACCTAAGCCTTCTGTCCAGTTCTTACTATACTCACTACAAAAACCTTTCACCTCAGCAATATCTGACTTCCATACAATTTCATTAGTCCCTCTTTTTTACTTCCTACTCAGCCCATACTTTATCCATCACACACTATCATCTGACCAATAAAAACCATAGCCTACGCAGGTGCAGTGGTGTGTGCCTGTAATCCCAGCACATTCAAAAGGGGAAGATCACATGTCCAAGCTCAATCTGGGCTAAGTAATTTAGTGAAATCTTATCCTTAAAAAGGGGTTGGGGCCGGGCGTGGTGGCTCACGCCTGTAATCCCAGCACTCGGGAGGCTGAGGCTGGAGGATCGGTGCGAGTTCGAGACCAGCCTGGGCTACAAAAGTGAGCTCAAGGCCAGCCTCAACTGCATAGTGAGACCCTGTCTCAAAAAGACAAAAAAAAAAAAAAAAAAAAAAAAGGGGGTTGGGAGAAGCTGAGCATGTAGCTCAGTGAAAAGGCCTGAAGTTCAAATATCCAATACAGGGAGGAAAGGGAAGCTACTTTCAATCAAATAAGCTTTGCTCCTATAACCATTATTATGGTTTGTGTCTAGTTGTCCCCACCACACCAAAGCCTCCGGCATTCATGCAGTAGCTTCTGGAATTTGATGGTTTTTTTTTTTTGTTTTTTTGGGTTTTTTTTGGTAATTATATGACCTGAGCCTGCCCTGGGGGTGGGACTGGTGCAGCATGTGGTACTGGGGATCGAACCACAGTCCTTGTGGCTGCTTAAGCTTTCCCAAGCAGGCACTTTAGACCATTGAGCTATCTCACTGGCCTGTGATAGATTGTTGTGGGTGTGGATGATGCACTTGCCCTGGGGCAGATACTGTGCATTACAATTAAGGAGGGAAGAGACGCTAGGCAGCTCCCTGAGGGGCTGCCACTCCCTTTTGCTCTCTGCTCTTTGCCATCACCAGGAAATAGTGTTCTCTGCCATGTGCCTTGAAGCCAGCTGAGTATGGATTGAAACCTCCAGAACTTGAGAGCTACATAAACCTTGCCTTCCTTCACTTTGAGCATCAAGTATTTGTTCCAGCAATGAGACAAGAGTAACTGAGACAATATTGCTGATCAAAGATGGAGTAAAGTGACCATATCCATATAGACTGCTACTTGCCCCTCTCTCCACATACTTCCCTTGAACTTTATCTGAGCTTATAGTAGATAAAGAGCATAGGATCTAAAACCAAATACCTGGGTTAGCTCAGCTCTATCACTTACTGGAGATGTGATCTTGGAGTAAGCTGTTTAACCTCAATCCTCTGCTCCCCACAGCACCTTCTGAAAATCCCTATCCCAGTGATAAATCTAAATCATTTACATAACCATCCATTCTTCTGTGAATTGTCCCTTATAACTGCTAACCAAGCACACATGGTTGAATTTATTTTTAATGTATTTGGTTGTTACAGGGTTTCACCATGCAGCTCAGACTCGTGGCGATCCTCCTGTTTTCAGCCTCCTCAGTGCTGGGATTACAAGCATGTGCCACCACACCTGGACTCTGGCAGTAGGGGTGGGGCTGATGCAACGTGTGGTGCTGGGAATCCAACTGCAGTCCCCATGCTTTGCCTAAGCTTGCCATTAGGCTATCTCACTGGCCTGGACTGTTGAATTTAAATGAGCTAACAAAAACATAGTCTGTGTGTAGCAGGGTAACATTGTAAACTGGTAAATTAGTCATTTGCTATTGCATCCATCTTGACCTCTAATTCCTTCTAATGTAAATAATAAACTGGGCATGGTGGCGCATGTCTGTCCATAATCCCAGCACTTGGGAGGCTGAGGCAGGAGGATCAGTGTGAGTTCGAGACCATCCTGGCTACAAAAGTGAGCTCAAGGCCAGCCTGAACTGCATAGCGAGGCCCTGTCTCAAAAAAAAAAGACAAAAAAAAAAAGGAAATCCTCTACACGTTTCCAATGCCTTTGCTTCAAGGAGTCTGACCATGGATTATTTCCATTTTCCATCTAAGCAACATGTAAATATGCTCAAACCCCACCCTCCTTAAAGATAGCTGCCATATCCCTTACTGCTGCCTCCTCTCATACCACCTGATTACTAACCATCCTTCATAAAATTAAGATTAAACAATTAGCCACAATACCTGCTCCATTTCTCCAAGTTTTATTATTCAGTATTTCACTTCAGTCTGGATTCAGAATTCAATTCTCCACCAAAACTGTTTTTACTAAAGAAGTGGGGCTCACCAAAGGACTCAGGCCTCTATCTCGTAGGCAGTATCTGGCAATGTCTGCAGATACTTTTGATTGCCAACACTTGGGTGTGGTAGGTGCTGCCACCTTGTGGGTAGATTGGAGAGGCTGTTAAATCTCCTATACTGCAGAAGATAGCCTCCCTCAAGTAACCACCACAAAATGTCAATAGTACCAAGGCTTGAGAAACCCTGACTTTACAACTCCCATATTACTAAATGTAGTAAATGCTATTTTTCACAAGAGTTGGCATGATTTAAGCATTTGATTCCACTAGATTATGCCTTAAAATCCACTCTTCCCTTGGGTTCCACTGACATTTCTGGTTGTTTTAGGATCTTTTTCAGTTTATCTTTTAAGTATCAAGTCTCTCTCAAGGTTCTGACCAAAGCTCCTCTCTTCCTAACACACTGATTTTCCAAACTATAAGCAATTAGGATCTTCCTAAATGCCCAAGCCTCATTCACTGATGTTTTCTGGACATCTACTTCCCAAAACATCCTGTTTCTCATATAGATGAAAAAATCACTCATGGTCGGAGAACAACTGATCTAGGCAATTTTACTTTAATTTTTAAAGTCATTTTTTGGTACAAGATCTCACTTGGGACTCATAGTGATCCTCTTGTCTCAGCCTCCCCAGTGTGGGATTACAGATATGTCACCAACATACCTGGTTTCAGTGGCCAGCACAGCATGCAGCACCAGGAATTGAACCTGGGTCTTTCCGCTTTACAGGCAGGTCCTTAGCCTCCAAGCTATCACCCCAGCAGTGGCAGTTTTACTTTAGACATAGCTATTCTCATTGATCCCATTTATATTTTGCTGACTCTCAAATATATGTATGTAACCAATTCATTTAATTAATTTTCAGTATCTACTGTATTTCTAATACTATTCTAGGCACCAGAGTTACAACAATGAAGTTAAAGTCCCATACCATTTAAGCTTATAGCCTATAAGAAAATTTTTTAAAAATTTCTTTTTGAGGCTGGGTTTCACTATGTAGTTGAAGCTGGCCTTGAACTCATTCTGTAGCCCAGGTTGCCCTTGAATTCTCAAGATCAATAGATTCGCTTGCCTCACGTCTTAAGTGCTGAAATTACAAGCATATTTCACTATGCCTAGTTGAGGAAAATGAAATCTAAAATCGTAAAAAAGCCTAATCAAATGCTACATGCCTTAACAATCCCATGAACTCAGAGGAGGCCGAGGCAGAACTATCCTGTGTAACAGACCTGTGAAGAGGGAAGAAGTCATGGAAAATGGAGAAATAGGCTGGGGAGGTGGGAGGTACATCAGAAACTTGACTCTTCCTTCTCCAGTATTACTGCTATCCAACTAAATCTTGCAAATTTACCTCATTTTTGAAATCTACCAGTGTCTCCTATTGATTTCAGGCCAAAATATTCTCACCTAGCTTAGCATTTTATCTCCAATCTAACTGTTCCTTAAGGCAACATAATTTAAGCAGACACCAGTTTTTAAACCTTTTAATGACTGGAGGCAGATGGGCCAGCAAGATGGCTCAGTGGTCTAAAGCACCCATTTAGGCAACCGCAGGGACTGCAGTTCAATCCCCAGCACCACATGCTGCACCAGCCCCATGCTGAGCTGGCCATAAAACAAATAAGGTTTAAAAAAAATAAAATTAAAAAAAAAGAATGGAAGACCCTTATCATACCACCTTGATGTCTCCCATCTTTTCCTTAGACTCTTCCTTCTGGTCACACAAACTAACTCTTCTGAAGTGCAAACACTGTCTGCTCCCAACTCTCCACTACTTCCTTATTCAAGTCATTAGCTTCCTATTAGCAACACCACTTCCCCACTCATCTCTACACCTGGCCAATTTGTGCTCTTCTCTCCAGGCCCGCCAAACCTTTTCCTGGTCTCACATGATTACGGTTCCCAGATCAGAACTCAGAACACCTTGTCCTTACCCTTACTGAAGCTCAAACTTTGCTGTCTTAAATAGCGAGTGTCTAATCCAGTCTCACATATACAGTAAAGGAAGGCAAATAGTTAACAAAGCCAGGGGACATAAAGCATACCTGTTATCCTAGTACACAGGAGGCTGAGGCAGAATTCTAATTGTTAGGATAAGGATATGGCTCAGCAACACAGCCCCTGACTGGCAAATGTAAAGTCATGAGTTCAATTTCTAGTACAAAAAAAAAAAAAAAAAGATACAGTATGTAAGGCCTGATGTGGTGGTGTACGCCTATATTCCCAGCTCTTGGGAAGCAAGAGGACTCTTCCAAATTCAAGACCAGCCTAGGCTGTACAAAGTGAACTCAAGGCTAATGGTAACTACACAGAGAGCCTGTCTCCAAAAGACAAATAAATAGGATTGCAAGTGCAAGGCCAGCCAGATATAAAGGCTTTCAGGCCAGCTGGAGCTACGTAGAAAACCAGTTTCAAACAAACCAACAAAAAGCCCCTGAATGTAGCATATATAATGAAAACTCAATCCTGGGTTTGTTGAATCCTTACTACCAACCTTCTAAACTCCATATTCCTAGCACCTAGATAAAATAAGGCTTTAAATGGTTCTGAACTATAAATTGGCACTAAACTAGCTAAACACTTGGTAAACTTGCTCTAAGTAAGTATTCCCACAACTCCCTATACCTCACCAGTAATGATCCAGCAGACTTGAGCTGAGGTCCAAGAATCTGTAATTTTAAGAACTTCTGATGTAGGGGCTGGGAAGATAGCTCTGTGGCACAAGTGTCTGCCTGGCAAGTGCAAAGTTGTGAGTTTGAACCCTGGTCCCACAAAAAAAAAAAAAAAAAAAAAAAAAATTCTGATGTAGGGTTTAATTTCCAGTCTTAAAAAAATGTTGTGGTAATTCTGACTGGAAGTCGGCCTTCAGAACTATTATTCTAAACTGTATAGAGCTCAATAATAATAATAATAATTATTATTATTTTGTATAAGGACTCACACTCAAGACTTGCACTTGCTAGTTAAGTGCTATGCTGCTGAGCTACATGGCCAACCCACAATAAACATTATTAAAGGAGTGCTTTAATTTACTGAAGTAGAATTCACTTCTTAATTCTTCAGGGTTACAGTCTACTATAACTGTTGTGTGTGACAGAAAAATGCACTAATGTACACAGGTCCACAAAAACAAGCAGCCTTTATTGCAGTATTACAAAACACTTTTCATTTTGGCAATATTTTACAATGCACTTTGCTTCAAGGGTTGAGGAGGAGGTGGGAAACTAAAAAGGGAAATTTCAATGACATTTCTAAAAGAAAAACTGTCCCAGCCCTCCCACCCAAATAAAAATCCAAATGTCACTTAATTTCACTATCCGAGAAGAGGCCACGAGGAAAGCAGCAGGCAAAACTCTGGCAATTTCACTGTGGATCATGTCAGAGACAAAGGAACATTCAAAACAGTCATCAGTATGGTCGGTTGCGCTGATCATTTCTGTAGTCATTTCTAGGGACAAAAAATAAAGAGCCAAACTAAATTCTAATTTTCTATCAAGGGAATATCAGACACTTCAGAGTGTTCGTGACTAGCATTAGCTAGACAGTTTCTAAAAGAATGACCACACATCTACCTCTACATTCTTACAACATAAATATTTATCAGGTTTAAGTCAAAGTTCCTAGAAGAAGCTTTGCTATAACAATTCCCTACCCAGAAAAAAACTCCTAACCACTTTAACATTTGAGATTACACACTAAGCTGAGAACAGTGATAATGGAGAAGGAAATAAGTAAGCTTTCCTATATGAATCCTGCATATTCCACTTTATTATGTGACACTGGAAAAGTTACTTTGACTCTGTAAAATGAGAGGCACTCTGGCTCAGGAACTAGAACTCCAGTATATAAAGACATCTGCCACACAGTAAGATGTGTTTATAGATAGTAATTAGATTTTTAATAATAGCTAACAATTACCCCACAGCTATTATAACCTAAGACAATCCTACAAAGGAAGTATTAGCCCCCCTTTATATCTGAGACTACAGCTAGTTAAGAGACAGAACCCAGACTCTCCTGACTCCACCATTTAAAAATTACTATATACATATAATTTTTTTTGGTACCAATATTGAACTCAGGACCTTATGCTTACCAGGCACTAGGCTGCTAAGCTCTATCTCCAGCCCCTTTACTACTAAGTTAATTTTCATTACTCTAAACTGCCTCTGGGATACAGATCCTTAGAATAATAAATTACATCGCTGGCTCTTCAATTTGTTCTAACTCCGCACCATTCACATATACAGCATTCTCCCACCACCAGTGATTTTCATCTGGAACAGATACCATAATCTCTGGAAAAAGTGTAGGGTGTGGCAGCAGGATAGTTAAGAGTCTCACTCTACAGCCCACATTAGGCTAAAATTCTCAATCCTACCTCAGGCTTCCCAGTCCTGGGATTATAGACATGTACCACCACACTTCATTTAGCCCATCTTCTTTAGAAAAAACACACCTATAAAAGTGTGCTTTGTTCTTAGATTAAGAATCCTTGACATTAACAGTTTCAAGTTATCTGTCCACCTCAATTTAACAAAGAGGGAAAAAAAATAATATACACATCAGATAAATATGAAGATTCATAAATAATAACTCCTGAAACAGATCTTAAGATGTTAAGCAGGAAATTAAATGGATTTTCTTTATTCGGAAAGAATTGCCAGTAGGAATCTAACTTACAAGAAGTAAGATAAAACATGAAAGAAAGTAGTGGTGCATGCCTGTAGTCCCAGCACTAGGGAGGATCGCCATGAGTTCAAGGGAAGCTTGAACTATGCAGCAAGATGCTCTCTCCAAAAAAAAAAAAATCAAAAAGATGAAAAATGTAGCCAGGCTCAATGGCACATGCCTATAATCCCAAAGCTTAAGAGGTCTGAGGCAAGAGGATCCTGAGATCACAGCCAGTCTTGGCTGTAGTGAGAGCTTGTCTAAAAAAAAACAAAAAAAGAAAATGTGCCCACTCAAACCCCTAAAGCAGTGAAGTAGCAAAGTTTAACAAGTACATTTTTGTCCTCACCTTCCTCCCATTTTGCCTCCATAGCCACCTCGGTCTCCATAGCCACCACCACTCCGGTCTCCTCCATAGCCTCCACTTCGGTCTCCACCGTAGCCTCCACTGCCACCACCACGGTCTCCTCCATAGCCCCCTCGACTTCGGTCTCCTCCATAACCCCCTCGATCTCCTCCATAACCTCCTCGGTCTCCTCCGTAGCCACCTCGATCTCCTCCATAGCCTCCTCGGTCTCCACCATAGCCACCTCGGTCTCCACCATAGCCACCTCGGTCTCCTCCATAGCCACCTCCTCTATCTCCACCATAGCCACCTCCTCTGTCCCCACCATAACCACCACTTCTGTCTCCTCCATAGCCTCCCCCACTTCTGTCTCCACCATAGCCTCCCCCTCCACTTCTGTCTCCACCGTAGCTACTTCTGTCTCCACCATAGCCACCACCACTTCTGTCTCCACCATAACCACCTCGGTCTCCACCTCTGCCCCCACGACCTCTGTAGCCCCTCTCTCCACCGTAGCCTCTCCCCCGGAAATCTGAAAAGTAGAAATGCAAACCAATGAGACCACCAAAATGATGTGAACCCTCTTTAACACTGGTCAAAAGAAAAGAAAAATAGTTGAATTAAAGAGATGACCTACCTCCTCCTGAGGGACGAGAGTCCTCTGGTCTAGGCTCATTGCACTGATTACAGGAATTTCTTCTGGCAAAGTTCATATTTCCACATGATCTGAGAAAGGATGAAACAAAATGCTCCTAGGTGTTTCTAATGGATTGAAAAACCTCTTTTTTGCACTCTTTAACTCCAATGCCAACCTCTACTTCCACTGCAATACACTGAATACTTACGGATTAGGACAAACCCAGTCCCCATTTTTGGGGTCTCCACCTCTCCCCTGAAAGCCTCCACGGCCTCTATATCCTCCACGGCCTAGGTGAGAAAGGGTAGATAAAGGAGAAAAATTGATGTAGCAGACATAAATAAAAAAGAAAAGCACCAGATAAAAAAGAGTAAATACTCATTAATACCTGGATAGCCCCCTCAAAATTAACTCATACAGAACTCCATAATTCTTTAAAGGTTTAAATTCACAAAGAACAAAGATCAGATACACTTTACAGTATAAAACACTGAAAAAAATTTTGAAAGTGTACTTTCGACATTATCTCCTTAGTCAGAGAGTCTTGGTGGTAAAGGTTAAGAAGAAAAATTCTAAATTTTGAGGAAATGGACCCAACAAATAAAATGAAGTTGTAAGAATCAAGGAGCTTAAGAACTAGATAAACTACTTAATTAGCACTTGCATTACTACTCATGATTTCCAAATGAACAAAATGCTGCTATACAACTTTCCAAGGAGAGTTCTATAACCTTCTCCCACTACTATCTTAGCTTATTATGATACCTCATTTACCTAATCTATTCAACACCCACCTTCCTTTAACATAAAAGGAAAAAGATCTACGGAGAAAAAGGGTAACAGCAAATTGTGCAAGCAGGAACAAGGCACAGACGAAAATTCAAGCCTTGTGTATAGCAGCCGGGGCTGTGAGCAACAACGATCTCACCTCGCCGCCCACCTCCACTTCCACCTCCTCTCATGAATTCAGGTCTTCGAGTGGCAAAAGACACTTTAATGATGTTGCCATGAAATTCTTTTCCTAAACAAAAAGAAAATTGACATGTTATTATTCACACACTTCTACCTCCCAACAAAAGTACAAAACTATGTTGAGAACTTTTAGTTTCATAGGAGCAATTGATATCTTTATAAATATTGAAACACTTTTGTGTTCCAAAGATTCAAGGTAACAGTATTAAGTATGAGTGATATACAACCTATTGAACAAAGCAGATCTGTCACTTTTTATTAGGTTAAAAAGAAAAATACACACACAAGCGCACACACACACGAACTTTTTACATGAAAAGCCAACTGAAAACAAATGAAAGAGGTCACCACTTCTATTTAAGGAAGCAGTGTACACACATACATGCAACTACATATTCACACATATGCTTGCATATGCACTGCTGGCCAAAGACAAACAACATCATGATGGGGAGGACAAGGTAAAAAAGAAACCACGTATTATATGCTTCTCACACCATCTGAAATTTTACCTTGCGCACACTGTATCTTTAAAGTGTGCATGTAATATGTAATGCTTATATACACCAATAGTCTGCTATTGTAATGTCTTAGGGATAAAAGTCTTTTTTGCTTTATATTAAACAAAACAACTAGTATCTAAAAAGAAGTACCCACACACAAAAAAGAAGTACCCAAAGATTCATAAAATAGTCATAAATCCATTAATCTTAGTTTCCTGGCCAAAGCCATCAATACTCTAGCTGGCAATGTCTTGAGATGTTAGAGATGCTTTTGATATAGGAACTAACTCACAGATCAGTACTCTAAAAGTTCTAAGACCTGGTTTTTAAAAAATACAGAATATGGAGATGGGACTGGGGATATAGCTCTGTGGCACAAGTGCCTGCCTGGCAAGTGCAAGGTCATGAGTTTGAAACCTGGTCCCGCAAAAAAAAAAAAAAAAAAAAAAAAAAAAAAAAAAAAAAAAAAAAAAAAAAAAAAAGAATATGGAGATGAAGAAAGATATTCACTCCCAGCACAGAAAACTGTGCCTATCTCATAAATATGCCAAGTTATATGAGTTTATAATAACATGAAGAAATAACTGTTAAAATGTTAAATAGAAAAAATAAAATAAGATGGCCAGGGATACAGCTAAGCATCACGGCACCTGCCTGGCAAGCAGGAGGCTGTGAATTTGATTCCTAGTACAAAACAAAAAGCATGAGACAAAACTATTGGGAACGTTTTGGTAAACTTCTTAAAATATCTTATTGGACTAGAAGGAAAATTAACAAAAAATATCAATATTATCAGTGACTATCTCTGTAGAAGATTTTGGATACCTTCCTTATTTTAATGTAGAAAAAAGTACTACCATTCCTTCTAAGTATGTATTACTTTATTTTTTTTTAATGATTTTTTTTTCTTTCTTGTTTCAGAACTTTTGTTTATTTATTTTTATGGCCGGCTCAGCCTGCCCTGAGGGTAGGGCTGGCGCAGCATGTGGTGCTGGGGATCGAACCACGGTCCCTGCCGCCGCCTAAGCTTTCCTAAGCAGGCGCTTTAGACCACTGAGCCATCCTGCTGGGCCCTATGTATTACTTTATATTAAAAGAGAAACTAAATTTTTAAAGACTAATCAGGCCAATTCTCTAATACTTCTTCTGTTAGGGCTAGGGTTAGGTCTCATGCAAGGCACAGTATAAGAAAATGTTCTAGACAAAGAACTCATTTTCTAAGTACATAAAAACTCCAGCTTTCATTAATATTTGCAAAAGTAAAAATATAATCAGTCTCCTATACTATGAGTTTCACACCAAAAAAAGCTATTGAAAACTATACAAACGAGCATACCATCAAACCAGTCAATGGCTGCCTTAGCTGAAGGAGGGTCATCAAATGACACTGTTGCCTCTCCTTTTGGCTTCCCTGTGTCTTTGTCTGTATAAAGATTGATCATTGGTTTTCCAGTCTTCTTGTTTGTCTGAGGGAAAAACAAGTTGATGTTACCATTTCAAAAATACGTGATAATTGTATCATTTAGGTAATAAAAGGTTTTTTTTTTTTAAATAGCTCATGTCTGTACTACAAAATAATATACACCTAATATAAACATTGAAATTATCCATTGGCTTGGACAACAGAAACTGTCCAAACTAAAGTAAATGAACATCAAACTATAAAAATGCTATATAGGAGATTTCCCAAAGTGACGCACAGTGCTGGTCCTTCCGCCACAGCAACCATTGAAGAACAGTAGCCATGGTCCTCCACTATCCCAAAGCCGTGGGCCTCAACAAGGGCCACAAAATGACTAAAAACGTGAGCAAGCTGAGGCACAGCTGCTGCCATGGATGCCTCACCAAACACACCAAGTTCGTGTGGGACATGATCCCGGAGGTGTGCAGTACACCATAGAGCTGCACAAGGTCTCCAAGGACAAACACGCCCTCAAGTTCATCAAGAGAAAGGTGCAGATGCACATCTGCACCAAGAGGAAGTGAGAGGAGCTGAGAAACGTGCTGGCCGTCATGAGGAAGGTAACTGTCAAGAAGGACTGAGCCCCTATGGAATAAAGCATTGCAGAAAGTTTAAAAAAAAAAAAAAAAAGTTATATAGGACCTGGTTCAGCGGCACAGTAACTGCCTGGCAAGCATGAGATTGTGAGGTCAATTCCCAGTACCAAATATTAAAAAATAAAAGTCATATAGCAGCTAGATAAGAGCTCAGAAGTAGAATCTGTCTATGCATGAGGCCTTTAGTTTGATCCCCAACACTGGAAAAGAAATAAAAGAAGGAAGAAAGAAAAGGGAGACAGAAAGAGAAAAGAGGGAATGAGGAGACAGTATACTGTTTACCTACATATAATTTATTTAAACCCCACAAAAAATTAAATGTGACGGCCGTGAGATAGCTCAGCAGACTAAGCACCTGCTTTGGCAAGCATAGGGACCAAGGTTCAATCCCGGTTCTGCATGCTGTGTTGGCCCTGCCCCAGGGTGCATTGAGCCAGTGACAAAGTCCAGGCATGGCACACACTTGTAATCCCAGCACTGGGGAGGTAGAAAACAGGAGTATCACTACAAGTCCAAGCTATGTAGTGAGATCTTCTACCAAATACGTAAGTGGAAAAAAAAAAAAAAAAAAAAAAAAAAAAAAAAAAAAAAAAAAAAAAAAAAAAAAAAAAACTGAATGTAGATAATATTTCAAGTAAGTATATATACTTTCTAAATCATTTAAATCAGGAAGAGGATTGCAAATTGCAAACATACACATTAGGTTTTGGTGGCCAACACAGCACACCCAGGGTTTGTGGGAAAGGCATAGCATATAGTACTGGGGATCAAACCTGGGTCCTTTGCTTGCTAGCCAGGCACTTAAGACAGCCAAGCTATCTCTTCCCTGCCTGATTCTTTGTTAAGCCCCATTTTATTAGCTTCTGTAATGGTTTTTAGAATTTCCTTCCCTGTAATTTTTCTTTCTTTCCAGAACTGGGAGGTACATCATTAATATTTGGCCTTGCTCTGTTTTTTTGATGTATTCACAGCCATAATTCTGTGAACTGCTTTTGCTATATCTCAAAGGATCTATTATATACTTCTGTCATCATTGTGTGATTTTATGAATTGTTATTTCTTCAATGACTGACTATTCATGAGGATCTTGTTTAATCCGTGTTCTCATAATTTCTGTGGTTTCTTTTGTCATTGATTTCTAGTTTTACTGCATTATGAGCTGTTCTGTACATGGGAGAATTTTTGTTATTTCTATTTGCCGAAGCATTTTTATATATTAATATGTGGTATATTTTAGAGAAAGCTCCATTGTATAGTTGAGAAGAATGTGGTTTCTGTTGATGTTGGGTGGAGTTTACTGTAGATATTATTTTCATTAGTTCATAGGTATGGTTCAAATCTGACATTTCTTTGGTGGTGGTGGTGGTGGTGTGTGTGTAGTTGATTTGTCAATTTGTGATTGTGAGGTACTGAGGTCCCCACAATAATCATGTTGATGTTTACTTGATCTTTTATGCCCAGTCATGGTTGTTTCACGAAGTTGGGTGAGCCAGTGTTCAATTATTACCTCATATTACTTGTGACCTTCTTTGCATCTTTTGACAAGTTTTGGCTTGAAGTCTAGTTTGTCTAAAAGTAAAATTGCTAGTCTGGCTTAAAAATAAAGGTCAGGAAGAGGGTCGGCCAGATGGTGCAGTGGATTAAGCACCTGCTTAGTCAGGTGCAGGGGCCAGGGTTGAATACCCGGTGTGCCTTACTGGTCCCGCCCTAGAGCACACTGACGACAGACTGGATGTGGTGACATGCACTTGTAATCCCAACACTTGGGAAGCTGAAAACAGGAGAATCCCTATGAGTTTGATCTACATATGTAGTTAAGACCTTGTACTAAATACATTAGCTAGCTAGCTAGCTAGCTGGCTAGATAGATAGATAGACAGATAGATGAATGAATGAATGAATATCAGGAAGGATGCTAAAAAGACAAAAGAGATTTTGTCTTACAAAACTATGAATTGTTCATGTATTTCACATTCAAATAGTTTCTTGGACTGGGAAGACTAACTCAGTGTCATAAGCGCCTACCAGCAAGCACAACATCCTGAGTTTAACTGCAAAATAACATAATGTAATATAACATGTTTCATTAAAAATATATATATAAGTCTCCAAGAAGAAAAAGGAAAAGAGCAATTCCACATTAAAACAAGGACAAAAGCTGCATATGGTGGTACATGTCTATAATTCTTGCACGCAGAAGACAGAGTCAGGAGCATCTCCACAAGTTCAAGGCCAGCCTAAACTACATAGTGAATTCAAGGCCAGCCTCAAATAAATAGCAAGATATGACTCAAAAAAAAAAAGGCAAAGGACGGGCTGGAGAAATAGCTTGGCAGTCCAAGAGCCTGCCTGGCAAACATAAGGACCTGAGTTCAATCCCAGTACCACATGCTATAATAGCCCTGGTAAGCTGCATAGTGCTGGCCCCAAAACCAGGCATGGTGGTACATACCTGTAATCACAGCACTAGGGAAGCTGAGACAAGAAGATCACTACAAGTCCAAGGTGCACAGTGAGACCTTGTTCCAAATAAGAAGTAAAAATATATTTTTTAAAAAGATTCTGAAGGGCATAGTGGCACACGCCTGTAATTCCAGCACTTGGGAGGCTGAGGCAGGAGAATCAGTACAAGTTCAAGACCAGCCTGGGCTATAGAAGTGAACTCAAGGCCAGCCTGAACTCATAGTGAGACCCTGTCTCATAAAAAATTTTTTTTAAAGATTTCAAGTATAATTATCTACTTCAAAATGCTCAAAAATTTAAGTTCTAGTTATAGATAAAAAATATGCTTAAAATTAACAGTGCATACGATGTTCAAGTGAATAATTACAAAACAATGCATTATACATTGGGCAGTACAGACATTCAATACCAAAAAATAGCTGTTAGTAACAAGTTTCCATATTTATAGATTTCAGAATCTTTAACATACTAACAATTTTTTTTAGTTTTCTTTTCAGTACTGGATTAAAAAAAAAAAAATACTAACACTCCCTCTCCCTCTCTCTCTCATGGCCAGCTCAGCCTGCCCTGGTGGTAGGGCTGGCACAGCATACGGTCCCGAGGATCAAACCACAGTCCATTGAGCTATCTCACTGGTCCCAGTTTTCTTTTCTTTTTTAATATATTTGGTAGTTACAGGGTCTCACAACACACACAGCTCTGACTAACAACTCAGAGTTCTAATGATCCTCCTGTTTTCATCCTCCCACACTGCCCTGACTCCATGGCTGGCACAGCATGTGGTGCTGTCTCTGTGCTTGCCTAAGCTTACATGAGCAAGTATTTATTCTGCAGAGCCATCTCATTAGCCCTTGTGTTTTTGTGAAATAAGGGTTCACCATGTAATTTAAGCTAACTTTGAACTAGACTGAGATCTATCTACCTGTCCCAGCCTCCAAAGCGCTACATCATAGGCATGTGCCACCACACCCAGCAGCAGTTCTCCCAATCTTAAGAGTTAGGCAGAAACTATTTTTATTACCTTGGGGTTGAATTTAAAGCACTGGTAGGCTGTGGAAAGATAAAACAAACAAGAAACAAAATCTTACAGCTTGCAAGATGGCTCAGTAGTCTAAAACGCTTGCTCATGCAAGCTTAAGCAACTTCAGGGACAGCAGTTTGATCCCAGGTATCACATGCTGTGCCAGTCCCACCCTCAAGGCAGGCTGAGCCAGCCATAAAAAAAAATCTTAGTGGGGTATGATGACCTATACCTTTAATCCTAGTACTTTGGAGGCTGAGACAGATTTGCCTCAAGTTCAAGGCTAATCTGGGCTACATAGTGAGTTTCAAGCAAACACTACATGGTGAAAAACAAAAAACAAAGAAATAGTTTATAAATTTAGCAAAGGTCTACAGACCTGGATAAGCATGAACATCATGCTTATATTAAGGATTTTAAGAGACAACCCATATTAAGTACATAAGCTTATAAAATTATGTATTTTAACTACAGTATGTTAATTAAGAAAAATTTTAATACAAGCGATGCTTTTTACTCACCTTGATAATTCCTATTTGTTTGAAGAACTCTCCCACTTGATCTGTAGACACGCCCTCCCCAAGTCCTTGCACAAAGATTGTGTTGTTATCTGAATTATCAGATTCTAAATCTGGGGGAGGGGGTAAATTATGGTTAATTCTACATTCTACTACATCCTATTTAATACTCAAGAGTAAAATGTACTACCAAATGTGTTCCTAAGATTAAAGGGACATGTGGTGTTTATGATAGTAGAATGGTTGATCTTTTTTTTTTGGTCTTTTTGAAACAGGGTCTTGCTATGCAGTTCAGGCTGGCCTTGAGCTCACTTTTGCAGCCCAGGCTGGCCTTAAACTCGCACCGTTCCTCCTGCCTCAGCCTCCCAAGCACTGGGATTATAGGTATGCACCACCACACCTGGCCAGTAGATCAAAAAAACTAAACTTCAGGTAAAGTACATCAAGTCCATACTCTGAAATATAAATGGACCTATTAAGAGCAAGATCTTTAAAAATCTCACTTTTCAGATACAGAACTACATAGCTCATGAAGATACATAAAGTTCAAGTAGCATTCCTTTCTTTGAAGAACTTTTTAATTTCTCATGACTAATTAAAAGTTGTAATAAGGCTCTCTAGGACAAAATTCACCCAAATCTGACTGCTTGTTTCACACTTGTTGCAATAAGCCTTATACAGAATAGAGGGTAGGAGAACCTAATACACACATCTTACTTACACGCACACTTTTGGATTAGTATAATAAAGTAAGAAAGAGGTGCAAAAATTCAGTCCATCAAGGGATAATTCAGAAATTGCCATCCATATAGAATACTTTGGCATCTTAACAAAAACAAAAGTTCTGATTTCAATATATATCATGTGTTTGGCTTAAATAGATTTTTTACTTCTAAATTACCAACTTTCAAAGTCTCCATAAGTAAGCTGTAGCCTTGAATGTCATTTAAAAATAAAAAGCCACATAAAGACCTCTAATTCTTTCATATATGAACTCTGGTTTCCTAAGCCCCCTAAAGAGAGTATCAATCCAATATAGTATTTCCTTAAACACAGAGGTTTTTTTGCCTCTGATTCCCCAATGACATCTATACTTTCATTAACTCTGACTTGCAAAAATTTAAATAATTAAGGCTTATTAGCAGTAAAAATGCAAGTGTTTCTTGAAAGAACAAAAAATCAACCATGAAAACACAAAAATTTCCCCAGAAAACTTTTCCAGTAATGTCCCTGAATTTCTTTTTGACTTTTGTTTAGAAATAAAGCTCTCTATTCCATTCAGGCAGTACTAATCCTTCCAAACCCAAACTTGCCCATTCAAAAAGTTGAAAGATAACATTTAACTGGAGAATTTTATAAACTACTAGAAATCTTACCAGCATCTGGTCTGGGTCCATAATCCCTGTGACCTAAGGGACAAGGAAAAAAAAGAAACTATTTAAGGTAACTTACTTGAAATAAATTTTTAAAAAGTGATAATAACCAAGACATGAAAATTCAATACTTCCAAAATTCTTGAAAGTTAACCATCACAGATGTACAAACTATATAAATTAAATTTTATTAAGTTTTAAGAAATCAAGATGAATGCGAACATTTCTTCCTTAAACTTGTCCAAGACGGCACCCAATATTTTGGCATTATCATTTTTTCATTAATCTCTGGTTGTGAAGGCTGATTGGAAAACTATTCATTTAAAAACATGTCAGCTACCTTTATTTTAAAAAATGCTGTCAAAATCCAGTGAAGGTATCATTCATTGGACACCACAGACTCTCATGCAAATGCACTATATAAACTCATTGGACTATTTGAGATCAGCTCTGGCTTTTTAATATTTATTGATATATGTATGTGCATATAAATTATATATACATATAATGTCTTTTTAAAGCATACAACACACACCAGCCTCAACAGAGTAAGAAAGGGTTTAGACTGCATCTGCGGGATATTGGTGGCTTTTAGATTTATATAGCATTTCCACTGAAACATTTTGGGATACTCAGCACTTACCACCAAAATTTTTGAAGCCACCGCGGTCACCACCACTGCAGAGGAAAAATTGAAGAAATGATTTCTTCCTTAAGTCTCTAATGTGCTGAGCCCTGGGCTCAATCTACACTTAACTGTCACAAGTAGAGCTCTTAGGAAAATAGTAGTACTGTTAACTTTCCAGTTAATTTCATTTTCATTGACCTCAAAATGTTGTTCCCAGCTAAGTGTTTTCCCAAGGATCTATTTCTACAAGATGCCTTCTCAAGTTTACTAGGTAACATGTCAAATACTCTTATTTTAAAATCTTCCCAGCCCCAAGCCAAAAGGACACAATTCAAACTGTGACTTAATGTTGGAATCACAACATGAAGAATGCTAAATTAGAACAAATATATTCTTTCCAAAGTAGTATTTTTAAAACACAAGAAAAAAAAAAGGCCAGGTTAAAATTTTGATAGTAGAACAAAAGTAAAAACTTCAGTACTAGGATCTACTATGATAGCAAATTGTGGGTGTATGAGATGAATAAAAAAAGTGACAGATATACACAAAAGCAAGCCTAAATGAAAGCAGTCTTCAAATTTTAAATCATTCCCAAATCCGATAAAAAGGACTAAAAAATTTTGACAAAAATGCCCTCCTACTTCAGACTTATAACATTATAATAGAGACATCTTCATATCACAGCTGTTGAAGTTCACGATGCCAAATGTTCTATATACACCAGTAGCATACATCAGACACAATGCAACACTCCAAATATACTACAGCTACCCACAGGATGACTTTATTTGGCAAACTGCCACTGTCAAATAAGTCAGCTGTCAGAGTACAGTTTTAAGAAAATGATAAAGTTCTAATCAAGAAGCTCTTGAACAACTCATCCACTAAAAGCTTATTTCTCAAGAATGAATTACCTGATCTTCTCAAGGTTCATCTGCTGACACAGAAATAAGTTTTCAGATGGTAATATCTGATATACTATTTACAACTCAAGAAGGTAATCCAACCAACTGATGTCTTTATCTCTCACCACTTAACCTCTACATTAAGGATTGCCATATTCTTCACAAGGCTTTTCTGAACCATTTGAAGAAAAATCACTGACTAAATGAGACAGCATTCTTCCTTTATAATAAAATGCAAAGTTCACCAAAAAATGTGTACATGCTTGAGCCATTTGCTATTCTAATAAATGTCTGGAAGATAATAGCTACCACTTTGAGTACCTCCTATAATTATAGAGACCAAAGGTAACTTAGTCTCATGATGTCTCAATGCATTTAATATTAAAATATTTATACAAATTTTTCTTTTCTTGATGTTTACATTTTTGGTAACCCCTGTATATTCTATTATTTTGATATAAAAATGTTACTCTTGCAATCAACTCAGGTATAGGCACATGTATTTTACTTTGCTTTTTAAGTTTTATATGACTTACAGGACACCTTTCTAAGCAGGAAAGGCAGATTATTTTAAGGCTATACAGGTAATACTAGACTCAGACTTTCACATATAGTACATGTAGTTTCATATACACATACCACCACTTCAGGGCAGTATCTAAGCCTTTCCTATTCTAAATGTCATATACACAGTGTATGTCACAGCTAACTCTTTTAGAAAGGGAAACAAGACTGGGCATGGTGGTACATGCCTGTAATCCCAGAACTAGGGAGGCTGAGGCAAGATCCCAGTATGTTGAAGGCCAACTTGTGCTGAGTTTAGGGTGGTCCTGAACCTTATAGCAAAAAACCCACATTAAAACAAACAAAGGAGAAAAAAAAAAAAAAAAAAAGAGAAAAGGGGAAACCAATAGGGTCTTCAAGATTAAACTGCTGAAAATCTTTTATTAAAGACCAATATATCTCAGGTGTCTTCAAACAACATCCTTAAAACACCAAAAAGTGAAGAGACAAGAGTCAGTGAAAATATTAAGTCCACATTCTTAGTGAGGAGGTTAAATGTTCTCAAGATAAAGAAGACTTTTAGCAAAATAAAATGGAAGTCATGCTCAAAAACAAGTGCTGGAAAGAGTGCTTCTTAAGTACTCTGCTATCATGTAAACAAAGTATTGGCCAGGCATGGTGGCACATGCCTGTAATCCTAGCACTCAGAAGACTGAGGCAGCAGGATAGTGAGTTCGAGGCCAGCCTGAACTGCATAGCAAGACCCTGTCTCTTAAATAAATACACAGGATACTAACTTGTTTACCACAGAAGAAGATACACAATTTCATATTTTAAAAGCTGGTTGTGCACCTTATAATTTTAACATTGGGGAGGCCCAGGCAAGAGGATTAGAAGTCCAAGGCCAGACTGAACTACGAAACACAAGACCCTGTCCCTCCCCACCTAAAAACACACACACACACACACACACACACAACCACACACACTCTCTCTCTCTCTCTCTCTCTCTCTCTCTCTCTCTCTAAAATAAAAACCTAGTTTGTACTATTTCCACTATGGCCAATAATAAAAATAAAATTAGAAGTAAATTTTTAAAGGAGCTTGTCTCAAAATAAAATGGAATCTATAAAATTAGTGAGTTTGACTGTTTAAAATTTCCTATTCTTAGTACTTGAAAATAAGAGACTGGGCCAAAAACCATATTCTTGACAGGCTACAATTTTGTATTTCCTTGAATTTCCAAATATCTGTGTCAAAATTGTGTAACTGCTTATATCACATTGTATGGAAAGTTATTAGAATATCAATGATGGTCAGACAATATCATTTACAAGCTAAGTCAAAGGTATTTGATACTCAGAAAGCCAGTGATGATAAGCCCAGTACCTATGTTATAGAGTAATAGTATCACAAAGCTTTTCTGCTGGAGGGTTGAGAATGTAAGTTAACAGACCGACAATTGGAGAAAAAGAAGGGCTATAAGGATAGCCAATATTTTGGCCCTAGCCCTTCAAGGTC